>JAOANR010000001.1:31975874-32015504 GCA_030278955.1 Hygrophila difformis | reverse complement strand
TTCAAAATGGTGTTCATAACCGAGAGCACTTTGAAAACCTCCAAACACAGAAAACAAAGATGCAAACAAGCTGCACTGCACGATTCACAAACCAAAATCTAAAATAAAGAACAAGAAAGTCCACAAGAGTCATGGTCATGGGGAAAGGATGGGTTTTACCCTCCCCTCCTTGGCTCGGGTTGGGGCATGGGTCCAAGGTTTGGAAGGAGTCCATAAAATCGATCCATGGTATCCCCTTAGAAAAAGAGTGATAAGGTTGCGAAGAACACGTGGTGTTCGTTCGGATAAGAAGAAGATGGGGGAAAGGAAGATGAAGAAACTGAAAGAAGTTGAAATGACAAGTGAAAGTGAAAAGAAACTGGAGAACTAGAGGGGGTGGGGGGGTATAAATACTAGAACTTTTGTCGCGGAATCCGAGACTTTGTCGCGGAACAAGGTTCCGCGACAAGGCATAGCGACATCAGAGAGGTCGCGGAGTAGGGGTTGGTCGCGGAGTCATGCTCCGCGACAAGGCTATCGCGACAAAGTTCAGTATGGAGACAAGGTCAACGCAGGTTGTGTCGCGGAGCAGGGCTTGGTCGCGGAGTCATGCTCCGCGACAAGGTGCATCGTGACAACCAGCAAAGAAGGGTTAAGAACAAAGGAGGGTTTGTCGCGGAACAGGGCCTGGTCGCGATGCATGACATCGCGACAAAGGACCCTCCGCGACAAAGAATTTTAAATTTTCAAATTTCTTGGACTGGGCCCGAGTGTGATGTTGGGCCTGAGTCCATTTTATTTGATTTGGGCTGAATAAATTCAGTCCAAGTAAATTCAAAATGCTGGGCTGAAAATTAAACAATCCACTTGCATAAAATTAGGTTGGGTCAGTTCCATTTATCTGTGAATTTTATTTCGGGTATTGAATTTCTTCAATTTCCGAAAGCGTTTTCTCAGACTTATGGAACTAATCCAACCAAGAACCTGGTTTTTCCATGTTACTCTTATCTGCTCCTTCTTTTTGGTGGTTCCGAATTTCTGCAAGACAGACAAATAAGACGCATTAGATTTTCTCCAAATATCAACATCCTCACATTTAGAGTCTTAGTACTCTAAATGTTTAATTGATCTTTGGGTACTTTCTTGTCGTGAAATAAGTACTATAAATATATACTCTCTATATATATATATAAACTGAAATTTTTGTGTCTTTAAATGCTGTTTCTTATTGGATGTAAGCCGGGTCTGCCACTGCTTGGCTTTCTTTCTCCGGATCGAACTGTCCAAGGTACTCTTTTAATCGTTGTCCATTCACCACTATATCGCCCCTATCAGTTCGGATCCTGACAGCTCCATTTTTGAACACCTCTAGTACTTCATGTGGTCCTTCCCATCTAGATTTGAGCTTTCCGGGGAACAGCTTCAACCTAGTATTGAACAATAACACATGTTGACCAACATAAAAATACTTAGGTTTAATCCGGCGATCGTGTAACTTCTGGGTCCGCTCCTTGTAAATTCGAGAGCTTTCATAAGCTTGCGCTCGTATTTCCTCAATTTCATTGAGGTCCAACTTACGCTTGCTCTGAGCAACTTTCAGATCGAAGTTAAGCGTTTTAACGGCCCAGTAAGCTTTATGCTCTAGCTCTACAGGCAGATGACAGGCTTTTCCGAAGACAAGTCTGTAAGGAGACATCCCGATGGGAGTCTTATATGCTGTGCGGTATGCCCATAGAGCGTCATTGAGCTTACGTGCCCAATCCTTACGGGTTATCCCGACAGTGGCTTCGAGTATGTGTTTGATTTCGCGGTTGGATACTTCGACTTGACCACTGGTCTGAGGATGGTAAGGCGTGCCCATCTTATGGAGGATCCCATTTTTACTCATTAAAGTTTCAAAAGCTTTATTGATAAAGTGTGTTCCTCCATCAGATATCACCACCCTAGGTACGCCAAATCGACTTAAAATGTTGTTCTTGAGGAACTTGATGACTTGGCTACCATCATTGGTCGGTAATGCGACAGCCTCAACCCATTTGGATACGTAATCAACAGCTACCAAGATATAGTAGTTTCCACCAGATGGTGGAAACGGTCCCATGAAGTCAATGCCCCATACATCAAAGATCTGAAGTGTGAGAATCCCCTTTTGAGGCATCTCATCCCTCTTGGAGATGTTTCCTAATCTTTGGCATCTGTCACAGCCCTTCACAAATGTCCTGCAATCCTCATAGATGTGAGGCCAATAAAATCCACATTCGAGGACCTTGTGGGCCGTTCGAGCGGGACCATGGTGACCTCCATATTCTGATTCATGGCATTTTCTGACGATTTGATAGGCTTCATGCTCGGTCACACATCGCCTGATTATTGAATCGGCGCAGTGTTTGAAGAGATAAGGTTCTTCCAGAAGTAACTTAATACATCTCGTTTGAACTTATTCCTCTGATGAAAGTTCGAAAACTGTGGGGTTATTCCGCATGCCAAAAAGTTAGCGATGTCGGAGAACCATGGACAAGCTTGATTATGCAGATGCAACGCGAACAACTGTTCGTCCGGAAACTCTTCATTGACGGCTTTTTCCTTTTTATCATTATCTAATCGAGATAAGTGGTCAGCAGCACCATTATCTCGACCTCGCCTATCTTTTATTATGATATCGAATTCTTGCAGCAAAAGTACCCACCTGATTAATCGAGGTTTTGCATCTTGTTTGCCAAACAAGTATCTCAATGCTGTATGATCGGTGTATACTATGGTCTTCGTACCTATCAGATACTGTCTGAACTTGTCAAACGCGAAGACTACAACATACATCTCTTTCTCTGTTGTGGTGTAGTTAATTTGGGCTTCATTCAGGGCATGACTTGCGTAATGAATTACGCAATGTCTCCCATCCTTATGCTGTCCAAGCACTGCGCCTACGGCGAGACCACTAGCATCGCACATTACCTCGAAAGGCAGTGACCAATCGGGTGGTTGCACTATCGGTGCAGAAACCAACATCTTCTTGAGCGTGTCAAAGGCTTGGACACACGCTTCATTTATTAAGAAAGGATTTTCTTTACAAAGCAGATTAGTGAGCGGCTTGGCAATTTTAGAGAAATCCTTAATGAATCGCCGGTAGAAACCGGCATGCCCTAAGAAGCTCCTAACTGATTTGATAGAATTTGGGAGAGGGAGATTGGAAATGATGGAAACTTTGGCTGGATCAACTTCAATGCCTGCACGAGAAATGCGATGACCTAACACTATGCCCTCAGTGACCATAAAATGGCACTTTTCCCAATTTAAAACCAAGTTAGTGTCCTCACACCTCTTTAAAATCTTAGCAAGATTGGTCAAACAATCTTCGAACGTATCTCCATACACAGAGAAGTCATCCATGAAAACTTCAATGCATTTTTCGATAAATTCAGAGAAAATAGACATCATGCATCTTTGAAAAGTAGCAGGTGCATTGCACAAACCAAAAGGCATCCGTCGATAGGCAAAAGTGCCGTACGGGCAAGTAAAAGTGGTTTTATCATGGTCTTCACTAGAAATAACAATCTGATTATAACCAGAATAACCATCCAAAAAGCAATAAAACTCTCTCCCTGCCAACCTCTCAAGCATCTGATCGATGAATGGCAAAGGAAAATGGTCCTTGCGTGTGGCCTCGTTCAGCTTCCGGTAGTCGATACAAACTCTCCATCCGGTCACTGGCCTGGTTGCAACCTCTTCTCCTTGCTCATTCTTGGTTATGCACATTCCTCCTCGTTTGGGTACGACCTGCACTGGGCTAACCCATTTGCTGTCAGAGATAGGATAGATTATACCAGCATCTAAGAGCTTGATAACTTCTTTCCTTACCACTTCTTGCATAAGGGGATTCAATCGCCTCTGAGGTTGACGGGAGGGTTTAAACTCTTCTTCCATTAGAATCCTGTGCATGCAAATAGAAGGGCTTATTCCTTTTATATCAGAAATGGTCCAACCTATTGCATGTACATGTTTCTTAAGAATGACCACCAGAGCATTTTCTTGCTCTTGGGAGAGCTTAGCCGAAACGATCACGGGTAACTTTTTATGTTCTGCGAGAAACGCGTACTTGAGATGATCGGGTAATGTTTTAAGTTCAAGCTCTGGTGGACATTCAACGGAAGGGAGTAGTTTGCGAGAAATGGGTAGTGGGAGAACAGATTTACCTTCGGGATCCTGCATCAGTACAGGATCCTCTTCTTCCTCTTGGTTGGCGTCATCATGGAATTCGATGCCGTCAAACTCCTCCAGATCCCCTGTTTCGGGATCGGCAAAGTGAACGGCTTTGCATCCTTTGTGCTCCACGCCAGCAGGCTTCAGTACCTGCTTTGATGGTTCATCCAGCATCATTTCACAATCAAGTTCAGAGTCTGGCTCTTCCCTAACTATTACATTTTCAAAAGAAAAACAAGAACTGTCATTCGGAAATTTCTGCAATTTCTCCATATCAAAGATGATCTCCTCGCCATCGACCCTTAAGGTGACTTTTCCGGATTTAGCGTCAATCAGTGCACCACCAGTGGCTAGAAATGGGCGTCCAAGGATAAGCGGAATTTCAGAATCCTCTTCAATATCGAGGACGATGAAGTCGACCGGGAAAAGAACCTGCCCGGTTTTGACCACAACATCCTTAAGGATTCCTACGGGCTGAGTGATTGATCTGTCTGCGAGCTGCAGTCTCATCTTGATCGGTTGAATTTCTCCAAGCTTAAGGCGAATAGCCATAGCTAGTGGCATCACATTGATGCTTGATCCTAAATCACAGAGCCCCATACTCACTTTGGCCTTTCCGAATTGTACTGGAAGTGTGCAACATCTGGGGTCCTCCTTCTTTTCAGGCATTCTCCTCTGAACGATGGCACTGCATGTGCTGTTGAGAATAATTACCTCTTCCTGCTCAACCTGCCTTTTTCCTGAAATCAATTCTTTCAAGAACTTAGCATAGATGGGCATTTCGGAAATCATTTCTGTGAGAGGAATGGTTATCTCTACAGACTTTAATCGTTGCAGAAATTTCTTGAATTTAAGATCATGTTCTTTATTTTTAAGACGCGCAGGATAAGGAATCCTGGGCATGTACTTGTTATTGGCAAATTTTGGTGGTGAAGGGAAGGAAGTTGTACCTTCACCTGTACCCTTATCTGTTTCAGCCGTTTCAGGCGCAGCTTCAGTCTGCAATTCGGCTGTCTCTTTCTCCGCTTCGTTCTCATTATCAGCTTCCTTACCAGCATTGCCAACAATATCATCTTCTTCACATTCCGCTCCAGAGTCTGCTCCCTTCGGTCCAGCTAGTACTCTTCCAGATTTCAAGGTTATTGCCTTGCATTGCGGGTTCTTTTCCGCAGTGCTTGGCAGTGTACCTTTGTCCCTTTTCTGCATCTCATTAGCCATCTGTGTAACTTGGGTCTCCACATTTCTGATGGAGGCTTGCAGTTGATTGTTGATCTCTTTCTGACTAGTGATGAAATCAGTCATCAAATTCTCAAGCCTTGAAGGAGGCTTTTGATTCTGATTCTGATTTTGATTCTGATTCTGATTCCACTGGCCTTGGTTTGGGACAAACTGAGGCTGGAAACTCTGATTGGGCTGAAAGTTCTGGAAATTCTGAGGCGGCCTCTGCTGGATTTGAGGTTGGAAACCTGGGTTCTGAAAGTGTTGGCCCCTGTTCTGAAAAAATCCCTGATTCTGCTGAGGGTTGAACTGTTGTTGCTGTGGCTTGTTCAAGAGATGTGAATTCAAGGCGTCGTTGTTTGAGTAAGACAAATTCGGGTGTCTATTTGGAAAAGCTCCTGCATAGTTACAACTCTCAGCTGTGATTTGCTCGCATGTGTCAGTTGCATGAGCACCTTGACACAGTCCACAGATCACATCAGTTTGCTGTCCCTGCGCAGAACTTCCGACTCCTTGATTTACAGACAACGCTGCCACTTGCTCTTGAAGCTTTTCAATGTCTGACTTCTCTACTGTACCTACAGCACATAAACCACGAGGGGGAGTGAGATTACCATCATCAGTTAGAACAGAACGGTTGACACTCATGGCTTCAATCTTTGCCCAGGCTTGGTCCATCGGTATGTAAAGCAAATGTTGACCACCAGCAACATCAAGCATGGATTTCCATGCTGGGGTCAGACCACTGTAGAACTTTCTCAGTCTCTCCCAGTCATGGAAACCATGTTGAGGACACTTTCTGAGTAGGTTGAAGAATCTTTCCTTTGCATCATACAAGGACTCGTCTGGTTTCATTTTGAATTCCGCAATTTTGGAGCGGCATTCATCCACCTTGGACTCCGGGAAGTATTTTGCTAGGAAGTTTCTGATCACATCTTCCCATGTGGACTTCTGATTTACGGGCAGTGACTTGTACCATGTTCGTGCTCCGCTTGTCAGAGAGAAGGGAAATAGCCTTAGTCGAATAGTGTTTGCAGATACATCACGATTTTTGATCGTGTCACACAATTCTAGGAAGGTTTGCAGGTGATCATGGGGGTCTTCATGGCTTGCTCCGGCAAACTGGTTGCTCTGGACTAGATTGATTAGGGCCGGTTTCAATTCGAAGTTCCTAGCCAAGAATGGAGCTTGTCCAGGAATATTCAGATATGGCTCTAAAATCGGCTGCATGTAATCAGCAGCAGCTGCTGCTTGATGATTGTTCTCAGGCCCGCCTTGGTACTGTTGTGGGTAGTAGTTCTGAGGCATGAAATAGTTCCTCGGATCATTGAAATCATTCGGATTCGGGGGATTCTGATGGGGGTTATGGTATTGCTGATTCTGTTGGTTTTGGAAATTTTGCTGATTTGGTTGGTTCTGGTTGTTTGGTGGGTTTTGATGGTTCGGATTGGGAGGGGGTGCCTCGAAGTGCTGCTGCTCCATGTTTGGTGGGTTCCCACCTCCTTGTATGATCTGGGGAGGGGGATCATCCAACTCATCGTGATCAGCATCTTCGGGGTCTTCCTCAATGTTGTGAAGTGGGGGATTGGGTTGAATGATTGGTGGGATGTCAGGGTTTGCCATCTCGGAAATATCGCTGCTGGTGCTTGGCGAAAGTAGTGCCTGTCGTTCCCGTTCCCATCTTCGTTTAGTCTCCGCCCTAAGACGTCGAGCTGTCTTTTCTATCTCTGAATTAAACGGGATCTCGGTTGGCGTCTGCTTCCTCCTTTGCATAGAACAACGACTTCAACGATAACAGTACCTGTACAATCCCCAGGTTAGAATTGGTTTTGAAGGTGAATATTTATAATTATATGTATAGGCTAATCTAGGAGCAATGAGGAATGTATTTCTCTAAATAAAACGGCGCTGCATCCTCCCCGGCAACGGCGCCATGAAACTTTTGACAATTTCGTCCACACGAGCGTTTTCCAAAATATACCAGGTTAGATTTATTAAAAGAAAAGAGTTATGATTCACGGGAAAGGGTTTAGGGATATACCAAGATTATTAGTCTTTTTATTACTCAAGTGTGGTGCTTTGGTTTCAGATGGCGCTGTGGTCCTCTCTGTCATGAAATGTTGACAAATCTCATGGCACAGCCGGGATAGGTTGACCTTCAGCCTGTCACACTGAGGATCCCCGGCAAATATGCCATGATACTTCTCATCAATTCTTGCCATAAGATTTCCTGCCATGAAACTTTTGACAGATTCCCACTACATGAGTATTTTCCGAAAAATCATGATCCTGGTTCAGGTTTTATTTAATGAAACCAATTTATGATGGCGGGGTTGTGATTAGGGATATATTTATAAGTAGTCATGTTTTTATTGCTCGTGTTTAAGAAACTGTGGCCCGAAAGCGCACGGTGTCAAAAATTGCAGTAATTTATAGTAAGACCGGATCGTTCACTGGAGGATGTGCGATAGAAGCAGGGCCCACGTCGTTTTACTAGATTTTCCATTCGTATTGCTCAATAGGTTTGAAAGGTGATTAATAACTAATGACATGAATTTAAACTAGATTATAAAAGCGTTTAAATCTTACTCTACAGAGCGAATAAATCTATTCTAAAAAGCGGGTAAAGATTATTCTAAGAATGCGATAAACATTATCTATGAAAGCAGGGAAAAATTACATTGTGCCAACCGTGAAGCTGAATCACAATGTGGACAGAAGGGACAGGAAGAAAAGAATGAAAATCGGACAAGATTTAGATACAGCAGTAATAAACTTCCATTTTTATACACAGATCTTTGTTTGGGATGATTCTATCAGATAGCTAAGTCTCATGCTCTCAATTATGCTTTCCCTTTAACAGACAGGTACTTACAATATGAGTTTACATGTTCTTAAGACTGCAAATTCTAAGACACCACAGATTTGTAACTGCCCTGGCCTGGGTGTGTTACTTCATCGGTGGTGGAAAAGCAACACCCGACATATCATTTATTGAAATGCCAAGTACTACTATCATTCTCCCATGTCACACCCAAAGATTCTAATCAAGTTCTGAACTATCCCTTAACTGTCAATCCTAGTAGCAGTTACACAACTCTCAATACAACCGAGTGACCTCTAATGAAAGCGGTTAAAAGAAAGCAGTAAAGAAAGCATTTAAAGTCTATCACTCGGAGGTTTTGAAAATCTGACCCTGGTAGTAAAAGACAGCATCCAGTCAAGATGACTGGGTATGGATCAAGAATTCCCGGCTCTTGGTGAAATGCTCGCAGTGTTCACTTCCTTCCGGGTGATTATGAGATACAAACTAATGAAACGAACTAATGATTTAGTTCGTTCCGGATGCACTCACTCAGGACTCAAAAATAAGCTTTGGCAGAAGAGGATAGCAGTTGAAAGAAAACTCAACCTTATCTTAGAAAATAACCAAGGCCTGGATGATGTTCCTCTGAGATTATTTACTACACTGTATTTGAGTCCAAGTGGACCCCATCTCGGTGTAGCACTCAATCTTAGATTTCCAACAACCATCAATTTTGGAAAATAAAGGATTTGAAAATCATTCCCTATCAGGTACTAGACTCTCAGTTAAAACACAGACCCTTTCAGTCTAGGCGAGACCTAATCGCTGAATCTGTTTCTAATTTCCCAAAATACACCCCTTGACAGAATATGAATTAGTCATAACTGAGGAATTTATCCCTTACTCAGATCCGGATTTTGTAAAGAGATTTTTGTTGGAAATTTAATACACAATATCTGTTTAAGATCTAGACTTCTATTGTCCAAGGGAAGGATCCCAAAATAAGTACAGACCACAATAGTACATAATATTATCATGCATAAGGATATAGGGAAGTGTAAAATTAATTGACCCAAAATATAGA
Source organism: Hygrophila difformis (assembly GCA_030278955.1). NCBI lineage: Eukaryota > Viridiplantae > Streptophyta > Magnoliopsida > Lamiales > Acanthaceae > Hygrophila > Hygrophila difformis. The sequence goes on along the minus strand of JAOANR010000001.1, from coordinate 32,006,220 downwards.
TGCGGGTCTAGACAGAATGTGAAACACAGATGTGACATGGTCAAGGGACCAAAGTAATGGCAGAATAATCTGGTGGACTGTAAACATCTACTGTCCAATTTCCCAATTACTCGGATGGAGTGGATTTAGACAGCTTAGACCCTATAATGGTGGTGTCAATACCAGTTGGGTCTCCACTGTCTGTGAATCCGGATAAAAACCTACATGCTTCCCTTCTATAATGATCGTCAGTTGGCATTGACTGATGCCAACTGACTCCCACTACAGATTGGAATTTGGGTTTGGAAATTAAGCTAAGAAAAATAAAACTGTATCTGGATGGGAGTCAGCCGAGCAGCTATTATAACCCCGGATGGGCGAACCGCCTAGGCTTCCACTGACATTCATCCAGACCATGCAAAATAACACTTAGTAATTAATACTCAGATTACGAGCTAGTTATCCATGAGGGAATACCTGCCAACATTAATCTGATGTATTCTTTACGAATTGTTACACACAACACGCAAAGACAAAATCAACAAGAAATAAAAGAAGATTCCTTGTATGAGAGACATTGGTTTCTCATGCAAGGTTGTGGATTGGGTCCACAATTGATGATCTTAAATAATCCTTCCTACCATAATTAATTACAGTCCGGATTATCTGTTTAAGCCATCAAGATTTTGTTTATAGAGGAGTGTTTTAATGGCAATTGAACAAAGGTCCTTTAATCATGGTGATTATTGATGTGTAATTATTGCTAATCTCACTCTTTAATCATTAATGACTCAAGGGTTCAATTAATTAAGTGATGTAAATGGAGAATCAAAATTTGGGCAGCATAACACCCTATATTGCAATTCCAGAATGTTACACCTTAACCCGTGGGGTTATGATGTGAGTGTTGCAATATAATGTAGGAAGAGAATGAAGGTTGTTTGAGATTAAATAGAGAGAGGGGAACCTTTGTTGCGATACCATAAATTTTGTCGCGGACCGAGGTCCGCGACATGGGTATCCCGACAAGTTTTTAGAATTTTTGGCAGCATAACGCTTCTTTGTCGCTATGCAAAATTTTTTCGCGGAACGTGGTTCCGCGACAAGAGTGTTTCGCGACAAAGGATTTTCAGAAAATTCTTAAAGCATTTGAACCTTTGTCGCTATGCATGGAAATTTTGTCGCGGAACGTGGTTCCGCGACAAAGTGGTTCCGCGACAAAGTGTTCAAAGGATAAGGAACATGGCATAATTTTTCTGTCTCAGAATGGGATTTTGTCGCGGAACGTGGTTCCGCGACAAGATGATTCCGCGACAAAAAGCTATGCAGACAAAATGCAAGAGTTTGGCTCCTTTGTCGCTATGCATGCAAAGTTTTGTCGCGGAACGTGGCTCCGCGACAAGGTGTTCCGCGACAAAGGGTTTTAAATTATGGAGACAAGTGTCTTTAGACACCTTTGTCGCGGAACGACCATTTTGTCACGGAACGTGGTTCCGCGACAAAAGGCGGTTGGCGACAAAGGCGATTCAGGACAAAAGTCAGAAAAAGCAGAAATGAACAGTGGCATGCAAACAGCGTGATCTCACCCTATTTCAGATCAAAAAGCTATTCTAAGCTAAAAACAAACAAGAAACATTCAAAATAAGGAAGAACATGCTTAAACAAAACTGGACAGAATATTAAAAATAAAGCAAGAGTCCTAATCTAGGGTTTGATCACACATTCACACAACATTATCCATAAAATGCTAACAGTAAACATAAAAATAGCTTAATGGGGGTCAAGTGACCCCAAAATGAAAAAGAAAGCATAAATCCATGGGGTGTGAGACCCATTTCATGATTTGGGACACAAATGATGAATGTTTTCCCATATTATTAAAGGGGTTTTGTTAATACCCATGATTTGGGTATTACAAACCCTAAAACAAGAGTTTAGAAACCAAAACATGATATAAAAGTGGCTATCTAAGGCTACTGGAAAGCACAAAACAGGAAATAAATCCTTAACTAAGCTAAACTATGAACAAGAATTAAATAATACAAAAAAATAAAAACTAAACTACACTACCTAAAGCTGAAACCCAAGCTTGTCTTCAAGAGAGCTCTAATCAACAAAATTCCAACCTCTAGCTCATGGGAAACACCTCATATTTATAGAAGTGTAACCCTAAGCCCATGGGCCTTGATTCTAGCCCATTGTGTGTTAAGACATCACACACATCACAGCTTTGTCTCGGAGCATCAAGTTTGGTCGCGGAACACACTGCATGTGGCAAGGCTTCTCGACTGGGTCTTGTGTCTCTAATTGGGTGTCTTGGTCGCGGAACATGCCTTTGTCGCGGAGCATGCCATCGCGACAAAGGGCATCGCGACAAAGGGCTTGGCTGGTTTCCTTCTTCTTCTGAGCTGCTTTGTCGCGGAACCCTCCTTTGTCGCGGAACCCTGCATCGCGACAAAGGGCTTCCGCGACAAAGGTCTTCATGGGCCTGCTGGATTGGGCCAGATGGGCCGAAGATATTCTTTTTGTGGGCTTTTCTATCTTTTTCCAATCTTTTTGTATTTTGTGGGCTTGCTTTATTCTTTTGCCCATCTTTTCATTCCTTTTTCCTTTCTTTTCTTTTTCTCATGTTTTTGGATTTTTCTAACATAAATATGTAATAAAATTACATATTTATGCCTTTTTCACACCAGCTCAATATTTTTACAATTATGCATAAATCAGTCCAATTCGAATGCTTTCTTACTTAATGTAAAACCGGAATGCGATCAAATGCCCGTTTAAGACACGGAAATGGATTGAAAATAATGGTCATTTCTGGCCATTATCAACATCCTCACATTTAATACTGATCGTCCCCGAGCAGTCAGAGTCAATGTTTCTAAGACCACGGACTCTACATATTCAATTCATTTTCGTGGCTTCATAAATCACATCCTTTTTGGATTGGGATAAGACAATCAAAGATTACAAGTATTAAACTCCCTTGATTGCAGTGTTTAATGAAATGATACTTGCTCACTATATCGGGCCTACAAATCAAACATTATTATTAACCTTTCATGAATATCATGTTTGAAAAATGCAAGGATTAGGGATGAGAATTAGAGGATGACACGAACATGTGCAATAAGACAGAGCCTCACATATAAGAGAATCGGAAAATTCACTCACTCTCAATTGGGTATTTAATCATGAACGCTCAAAATCAAATTTAATTAAATTATCCCATAAGCTTGCAATCAGACCAACTCGCCACCGGCTCATTTCTTCAAATCGAGATCATGAGGTCTTATTTAAGGGTTATAATGGGGCATACGGTTGTAACATTAGCTTGGAAAGGGAAATTATTGGGCTAAGAAGTGACAAGGGTTAATCTATCATGACTTGGCACATTTTTATTTAAAAATTTATGATCATCAATATTTCTTTCTTTTGCTTTTCTTTTCTATTGCATGACATTAGACTATGTCTAATTTGCTTTGTCATTTGCAATTTATTGTTGTTGAATGAAACTCAACATCTCTCTCCTCTTCTTTTTTTTTTTTTTTTGAATCGGTTTATGAGATACCGATTAACATGAATTGATGATCATAAGTTTAATGCCTTTGATAAAATTTATCCTTGCACACTTGGGTTTGAATTTTTTTTGGTCTTTTTGTAGGGCTAGGAACAATATAGAGGGCTTCAAAGAAAAATTAGGCTTATAGGCTCAAATTGGTTAATCCTGAAGGGAAAAATAATTTTTGGGTTTGGATTTCAAACGAAGGCCAAAATTTGGGTTTTCTAGGTGCCTCGATCATATGCTCGATTTTTGGAATATGGCGTGGTCTTGAATCGGTCCCAATTGCAAGTTCTAGTTTCCTTTAATCAAAATGATTCACACATCAAAGAAAATAAATGAGTAAAAGTGACTCATGGCTCAAATCTCACAAGGTTGGGTTGATTCATGTCATACAATATTCTCAAATTTAATCAAAGCCTAATTCTAACAATTTATTCAATCAAAATCTCTAACATGCGGATTTATTACCCAATAAGCTGATCGCATCATTAAATTTTTATAGCTCAAAACCTCAGGAATTCATTTCATGCATGTCTTCAATTATATTATCCCAATTTAAAAGTTTGAAAATTTAATCACAAGCCTAAATTCAACATGTGAATTTAGAGCAAGTTTATGCATATTTTTGCTGGTTTATTCAATCGAAAGCAGTAAAGAGGCACTGCTGACATACTAAGTATGTCAACAGCATATTTTTGGCCTGATAGTCACTTATTCATCTCGGACTGTACAGACATCTTTTTCAGAAAGAAAGCAAGTAAAGAATTGTTCAGTGGTCTCAAAAGCTGAGTTCCATTTTAGGGAAAGCAAATAAATACATCCGAGGCAAGGGATTCTCGTGCAGTTAGTACAAACCTGCACACACAAAAGGAGGAATCCCTTGCAGCTTACTACTACTAAAACGGAAATGAAATAAAGCAAGGTAAAGTGGGACTAGGATTCTTCTTTCTTTCTTCAGGGCATGTATCGGAGCCAGAGGACACAGCTGGAAAGCTCACAACGCAGGCACCAATCGCGGTTTCTCAGAGGTGCATGCCATCTTGGGCAGTAGACTCTGACTCCTTGGCCCGCCCACAGTTGTGGGGTGTCTGGGTTGTCTGTTATCCAAGCGAGGACGTTGGTGGACGTATACCGAAAAACTGATCGATCTGTCACCATCCTGTCGATCATTCTGATCCCTTGTTCAACTTGGCCTTCATCCGTCTTACTCATAAGCATCAGTCCGCGGGTGAAGATTGATGCCTTATGGTTGTCCTCAATTCCTGGGCGCAGCAGTTCACAGGCTTGCTCCTCATTCCCTTCTGCAAATGCCATAAGTGCTGGAATGATCTGGAGATTGAAATTTCCTGCCGCTGTGCATGTTCGCAGGAATCTCTCCTTCTGCCAACGGATCCTTTCTTGCCATCTCTTCACAGTGGAGGAGTCAACCTCGCATCGCTTGTACACGATGGCAAGGTTCCCAGCATCCCTGAGCTTCTTGCATATCCGTTGTGCGGCAAACACCTCCCTGATTTCATCCTCTCCTATTCGGGAGAGAATTTCACCAAGGAGTTCGAGCGGTAAGTCCAGCAACTTGGTTCCTTCTGGTGCGGGATCTGGAATGGGAGGATTACCCCTGAAAAGATAAAAAGTGATGAATCCAATTTTTATAATTTTCAGAAATTATTCAGGTTCAGAAACCAACATCCTCACATTTAGAGCTTTGCTCTAGATGTGAGATTATTAAATTTCTGACTTGAATTTTGATTTAAAGCACATGTAAACAATATTTGGTTTTAAATGGGCTAAGGAGCCCAAAATAAAATAAAATTGGCCATTGGCCTAAAATCTTTTTAATGGGCCATTGGGCCCAAAAGTTTTTCAATTTTATTAAACAAGTCCGAGACACTTGTTGGAAGTGGAATGAGATGGACAGATGGAAATGGAATGCTCGAATATTGGAATGTGCAATGAAGACGTGGCGGAACGGATCTGCTATTTCTGGATAGCTCGAACTGTTTGGACAGTTAGAGCATCCAAAAATTTGCAAACACTGTTTTTAATTTTAAAATGGTTGACTTATTTTATTTAATAAAAGTGGGATGTGAGTGGTCCCATTTTTGATTTTGAAAAGGATAACAGTTGGGTGACAAAAATACTGCTATCTTACTCACACTAGTGTTCCATTAGGAACAAAAACTTCAAGTCAAACATTAAACAAAAATAACTCTTTTTGTCTTTTCTAAAGGGTTGCTTTTATTAAAAGTGGAAGCTTCTCATTGGGTGTTTGTACTATGTTTCCATAAACAAACAAACATTTATTCCCATGAGATTTCTAACATGAGAACAAATGTGCCCAAAAAGATCTTACCTCTTTTATTACACCCAAAACAACACTGTGCAAGTCACATCAAGATCAATCAAACCAATAACATCAAGATATTCAAAACAATACCCAAATGTTCATCAGTTTGTTCTTTTCCAGTTTTAACTTCAAAATCTTTAAACCATTAACAGTTTCAAAATGGGGTTTCAAACGTTTCAAAATGGTGTTCATAACCGAGAGCACTTTGAAAACCTCCAAACACAGAAAACAAAGATGCAAACAAGCTGCACTGCACGATTCACAAACCAAAATCTAAAATAAAGAACAAGAAAGTCCACAAGAGTCATGGTCATGGGGAAAGGATGGGTTTTACCCTCCCCTCCTTGGCTCGGGTTGGGGCATGGGTCCAAGGTTTGGAAGGAGTCCATAAAATCGATCCATGGTATCCCCTTAGAAAAAGAGTAATAAGGTTGCGAAGAACACGTGGTGTTCGTTCGGATAAGAAGAAGATGGGGGAAAGGAAGATGAAGAAACTGAAAGAAGTTGAAATGACAAGTGAAAGTGAAAAGAAACTGGAGAACTAGAGGGGGTGGGGGGGTATAAATACTAGAACTTTTGTCGCGGAATCCGAGACTTTGTCGCGGAACAAGGTTCCGCGACAAGGCATAGCGACATCAGAGAGGTCGCGGAGTAGGGGTTGGTCGCGGAGTCATGCTCCGCGACAAGGCTATCGCGACAAAGTTCAGTATGGAGACAAGGTCAACGCAGGTTGTGTCGCGGAGCAGGGCTTGGTCGCGGAGTCATGCTCCGCGACAAGGTGCATCGTGACAACCAGCAAAGAAGGGTTAAGAACAAAGGAGGGTTTGTCGCGGAACAGGGCCTGGTCGCGATGCATGACATCGCGACAAAGGACCCTCCGCGACAAAGAATTTTAAATTTTCAAATTTCTTGGACTGGGCCCGAGTGTGATGTTGGGCCTGAGTCCATTTTATTTGATTTGGGCTGAATAAATTCAGTCCAAGTAAATTCAAAATGCTGGGCTGAAAATTAAACAATCCACTTGCATAAAATTAGGTTGGGTCAGTTCCATTTATCTGTGAATTTTATTTCGGGTATTGAATTTCTTCAATTTCCGAAAGCGTTTTCTCAGACTTATGGAACTAATCCAACCAAGAACCTGGTTTTTCCATGTTACTCTTATCTGCTCCTTCTTTTTGGTGGTTCCGAATTTCTGCAAGACAGACAAATAAGACGCATTAGATTTTCTCCAAATATCAACATCCTCACATTTAGAGTCTTAGTACTCTAAATGTTTAATTGATCTTTGGGTACTTTCTTGTCGTGAAATAAGTACTATAAATATATACTCTCTATATATATATAAACTGAAATTTTTGTGTCTTTAAATGCTGTTTCTTATTGGATGTAAGCCGGGTCTGCCACTGCTTGGCTTTCTTTCTCCGGATCGAACTGTCCAAGGTACTCTTTTAATCGTTGTCCATTCACCACTATATCGCCCCTATCAGTTCGGATCCCGACAGCTCCATTTTTGAACACCTCTAGTACTTCATGTGGTCCTTCCCATCTAGATTTGAGCTTTCCGGGGAACAGCTTCAACCTAGTATTGAACAATAACACATGTTGACCAACATAAAAATACTTAGGTTTAATCCGGCGATCGTGTAACTTCTGGGTCCGCTCCTTGTAAATTCGAGAGCTTTCATAAGCTTGCGCTCGTATTTCCTCAATTTCATTGAGGTCCAACTTACGCTTGCTCTGAGCAACTTTCGGATCGAAGTTAAGCGTTTTAACGGCCCAGTAAGCTTTATGCTCTAGCTCTACAGGCAGATGACAGGCTTTTCCGAAGACAAGTCTGTAAGGAGACATCCCGATGGGAGTCTTATATGCTGTGCGGTATGCCCATAGAGCGTCATTGAGCTTACGTGCCCAATCCTTACGGGTTATCCCGACAGTGGCTTCGAGTATGTGTTTGATTTCGCGGTTGGATACTTCGACTTGACCACTGGTCTGAGGATGGTAAGGCGTGCCCATCTTATGGAGGATCCCATTTTTACTCATTAAAGTTTCAAAAGCTTTATTGATAAAGTGTGTTCCTCCATCAGATATCACCACCCTAGGTACGCCAAATCGACTTAAAATGTTGTTCTTGAGGAACTTGATGACTTGGCTACCATCATTGGTCGGTAATGCGACAGCCTCAACCCATTTGGATACGTAATCAACAGCTACCAAGATATAGTAGTTTCCACCAGATGGTGGAAACGGTCCCATGAAGTCAATGCCCCATACATCAAAGATCTGAAGTGTGAGAATCCCCTTTTGAGGCATCTCATCCCTCTTGGAGATGTTTCCTAATCTTTGGCATCTGTCACAGCCCTTCACAAATGTCCTGCAATCCTCATAGATGTGAGGCCAATAAAATCCACATTCGAGGACCTTGTGGGCCGTTCGAGCGGGACCATGGTGACCTCCATATTCTGATTCATGGCATTTTCTGACGATTTGATAGGCTTCATGCTCGGTCACACATCGCCTGATTATTGAATCGGCGCAGTGTTTGAAGAGATAAGGTTCTTCCCAGAAGTAACTTAATACATCTCGTTTGAACTTATTCCTCTGATGAAAGTTCGAAAACTGTGGGGTTATTCCGCATGCCAAAAAGTTAGCGATGTCGGAGAACCATGGACAAGCTTGATTATGCAGATGCAACGCGAACAACTGTTCGTCCGGAAACTCTTCATTGACGGCTTTTTCCTTTTTATCATTATCTAATCGAGATAAGTGGTCAGCAGCACCATTATCTCGACCTCGCCTATCTTTTATTATGATATCGAATTCTTGCAGCAAAAGTACCCACCTGATTAATCGAGGTTTTGCATCTTGTTTGCCAAACAAGTATCTCAATGCTGTATGATCGGTGTATACTATGGTCTTCGTACCTATCAGATACTGTCTGAACTTGTCAAACGCGAAGACTACAGCATACATCTCTTTCTCTGTTGTGGTGTAGTTAATTTGGGTTTCATTCAGGGCATGACTTGCGTAATGAATTACGCAATGTCTCCCATCCTTATGCTGTCCAAGCACTGCGCCTACGGCGAGACCACTAGCATCGCACATTACCTCGAAAGGCAGTGACCAATCGGGTGGTTGCACTATCGGTGCAGAAACCAACATCTTCTTGAGCGTGTCAAAGGCTTGGACACACGCTTCATTTATTAAGAAAGGATTTTCTTTACAAAGCAGATTAGTGAGCGGCTTGGCAATTTTAGAGAAATCCTTAATGAATCGCCGGTAGAAACCGGCATGCCCTAAGAAGCTCCTAACTGATTTGATAGAATTTGGGAGAGGGAGATTGGAAATGATGGAAACTTTGGCTGGATCAACTTCAATGCCTGCACGAGAAATGCGATGACCTAACACTATGCCCTCAGTGACCATAAAATGGCACTTTTCCCAATTTAAAACCAAGTTAGTGTCCTCACACCTCTTTAAAATCTTAGCAAGATTGGTCAAACAATCTTCGAACGTATCTCCATACACAGAGAAGTCATCCATGAAAACTTCAATGCATTTTTCGATAAATTCAGAGAAAATAGACATCATGCATCTTTGAAAAGTAGCAGGTGCATTGCACAAACCAAAAGGCATCCGTCGATAGGCAAAAGTGCCGTACGGGCAAGTAAAAGTGGTTTTATCATGGTCTTCACTAGAAATAACAATCTGATTATAACCAGAATAACCATCCAAAAAGCAATAAAACTCTCTCCCTGCCAACCTCTCAAGCATCTGATCGATGAATGGCAAAGGAAAATGGTCCTTGCGTGTGGCCTCGTTCAGCTTCCGGTAGTCGATACAAACTCTCCATCCGGTCACTGGCCTGGTTGCAACCTCTTCTCCTTGCTCATTCTTGGTTATGCACATTCCTCCTCGTTTGGGTACGACCTGCACTGGGCTAACCCATTTGCTGTCAGAGATAGGATAGATTATACCAGCATCTAAGAGCTTGATAACTTCTTTCCTTACCACTTCTTGCATAAGGGGATTCAATCGCCTCTGAGGTTGACGGGAGGGTTTAAACTCTTCTTCCATTAGAATCCTGTGCATGCAAATAGAAGGGCTTATTCCTTTTATATCAGAAATGGTCCAACCTATTGCATGTACATGTTTCTTAAGAATGACCACCAGAGCATTTTCTTGCTCTTGGGAGAGCTTAGCCGAAACGATCACGGGTAACTTTTTATGTTCTGCGAGAAACGCGTACTTGAGATGATCGGGTAATGTTTTAAGTTCAAGCTCTGGTGGACATTCAACGGAAGGGAGTAGTTTGCGAGAAATGGGTAGTGGGAGAACAGATTTACCTTCGGGATCCTGCATCAGTACAGGATCCTCTTCTTCCTCTTGGTTGGCGTCATCATGGAATTCGATGCCGTCAAACTCCTCCAGATCCCCTGTTTCGGGATCGGCAAAGTGAACGGCTTTGCATCCTTTGTGCTCCACGCCAGCAGGCTTCAGTACCTGCTTTGATGGTTCATCCAGCATCATTTCACAATCAAGTTCAGAGTCTGGCTCTTCCCTAACTATTACATTTTCAAAAGAAAAACAAGAACTGTCATTCGGAAATTTCTGCAATTTCTCCATATCAAAGATGATCTCCTCGCCATCGACCCTTAAGGTGACTTTTCCGGATTTAGCGTCAATCAGTGCACCACCAGTGGCTAGAAATGGGCGTCCAAGGATAAGCGGCATTTCAGAATCCTCTTCAATATCGAGGACGATGAAGTCGACCGGGAAAAGAACCTGCCCGGTTTTGACCACAACATCCTTAAGGATTCCTACGGGCTGAGTGATTGATCTGTCTGCGAGCTGCAGTCTCATCTTGATCGGTTGAATTTCTCCAAGCTTAAGGCGAATAGCCATAGCTAGTGGCATCACATTGATGCTTGATCCTAAATCACAGAGCCCCATACTCACTTTGGCCTTTCCGAATTGTACTGGAAGTGTGCAACATCTGGGGTCCTCCTTCTTTTCAGGCATTCTCCTCTGAACGATGGCACTGCATGTGCTGTTGAGAATAATTACCTCTTCCTGCTCAACCTGCCTTTTTCCTGAAATCAATTCTTTCAAGAACTTAGCATAGATGGGCATTTCGGAAATCATTTCTGTGAGAGGAATGGTTATCTCTACAGACTTTAATCGTTGCAGAAATTTCTTGAATTTAAGATCATGTTCTTTATTTTTAAGACGCGCAGGATAAGGAATCCTGGGCATGTACTTGTTATTGGCAAATTTTGGTGGTGAAGGGAAGGAAGTTGTACCTTCACCTGTACCCTTATCTGTTTCAGCCGTTTCAGGCGCAGCTTCAGTCTGCAATTCGGCTGTCTCTTTCTCCGCTTCGTTCTCATTATCAGCTTCCTTACCAGCATTGCCAACAATATCATCTTCTTCACATTCCGCTCCAGAGTCTGCTCCCTTCGGTCCAGCTAGTACTCTTCCAGATTTCAAGGTTATTGCCTTGCATTGCGGGTTCTTTTCCGCAGTGCTTGGCAGTGTACCTTTGTCCCTTTTCTGCATCTCATTAGCCATCTGTGTAACTTGGGTCTCCACATTTCTGATGGAGGCTTGCAGTTGATTGTTGATCTCTTTCTGACTAGTGATGAAATCAGTCATCAAATTCTCAAGCCTTGAAGGAGGCTTTTGATTCTGATTCTGATTCCACTGGCCTTGGTTTGGGACAAACTGAGGCTGGAAACTCTGATTGGGCTGAAAGTTCTGGAAATTCTGAGGCGGCCTCTGCTGGATTTGAGGTTGGAAACCTGGGTTCTGAAAGTGTTGGCCCCTGTTCTGAAAAAATCCCTGATTCTGCTGAGGGTTGAACTGTTGTTGCTGTGGCTTGTTCAAGAGATGTGAATTCAAGGCGTCGTTGTTTGAGTAAGACAAATTCGGGTGTCTATTTGGAAAAGCTCCTGCATAGTTACAGCTCTCAGCTGTGATTTGCTCGCATGTGTCAGTTGCATGAGCACCTTGACACAGTCCACAGATCACATCAGTTTGCTGTCCCTGCGCAGAACTTCCGACTCCTTGATTTACAGACAACGCTGCCACTTGCTCTTGAAGCTTTTCAATGTCTGACTTCTCTACTGTACCTACAGCACATAAACCACGAGGGGGAGTGAGATTACCATCATCAGTTAGAACAGAACGGTTGACACTCATGGCTTCAATCTTTGCCCAGGCTTGGTCCATCGGTATGTAAAGCAAATGTTGACCACCAGCAGCATCAAGCATGGATTTCCATGCTGGGGTCAGACCACTGTAGAACTTTCTCAGTCTCTCCCAGTCATGGAAACCATGTTGAGGACACTTTCTGAGTAGGTTGAAGAATCTTTCCTTTGCATCATACAAGGACTCGTCTGGTTTCATTTTGAATTCCGCAATTTTGGAGCGGCATTCATCCACCTTGGACTCCGGGAAGTATTTTGCTAGGAAGTTTCTGATCACATCTTCCCATGTGGACTTCTGATTTACGGGCAGTGACTTGTACCATGTTCGTGCTCCGCTTGTCAGAGAGAAGGGAAATAGCCTTAGTCGAATAGTGTTTGCAGATACATCACGATTTTTGATCGTGTCACACAATTCTAGGAAGGTTTGCAGGTGATCATGGGGGTCTTCATGGCTTGCTCCGGCAAACTGGTTGCTCTGGACTAGATTGATTAGGGCCGGTTTCAATTCGAAGTTCCTAGCCAAGAATGGAGCTTGTCCAGGAATATTCAGATATGGCTCTAAAATCGGCTGCATGTAATCAGCAGCAGCTGCTGCTTGATGATTGTTCTCAGGCCCGCCTTGGTACTGCTGTGGGTAGTAGTTCTGAGGCATGAAATAGTTCCTCGGATCATTGAAATCATTCGGATTCGGGGGATTCTGATGGGGGTTATGGTATTGCTGATTCTGTTGGTTTTGGAAATTTTGCTGATTTGGTTGGTTCTGGTTGTTTGGTGGGTTTTGATGGTTCGGATTGGGAGGGGGTGCCTCGAAGTGCTGCTGCTCCATGTTTGGTGGGTTCCCACCTCCTTGTATGATCTGGGGAGGGGGATCATCCAACTCATCGTGATCAGCATCTTCGGGGTCTTCCTCAATGTTGTGAAGTGGGGGATTGGGTTGAATGATTGGTGGGATGTCAGGGTTTGCCATCTCGGAAATATCGCTGCTGGTGCTTGGCGAAAGTAGTGCCTGTCGTTCCCGTTCCCATCTTCGTTTAGTCTCCGCCCTAAGACGTCGAGCTGTCTTTTCTATCTCTGAATTAAACGGGATCTCGGTTGGCGTCTGCTTCCTCCTTTGCATAGAACAACGACTTCAACGATAACAGTACCTGTACAATCCCCAGGTTAGAATTGGTTTTGAAGGTGAATATTTATAATTATATGTATAGGCTAATCTAGGAGCAATGAGGAATGTATTTCTCTAAATAAAACGGCGCTGCATCCTCCCCGGCAACGGCGCCATGAAACTTTTGACAATTTCGTCCACACGAGCGTTTTCCAAAATATACCAGGTTAGATTTATTAAAAGAAAAGAGTTATGATTCACGGGAAAGGGTTTAGGGATATACCAAGATTATTAGTCTTTTTATTACTCAAGTGTGGTGCTTTGGTTTCAGATGGCGCTGTGGTCCTCTCTGTCATGAAATGTTGACAAATCTCATGGCACAGCCGGGATAGGTTGACCTTCAGCCTGTCACACTGAGGATCCCCGGCAAATATGCCATGATACTTCTCATCAATTCTTGCCATAAGATTTCCTGCCATGAAACTTTTGACAGATTCCCACTACATGAGTATTTTCCGAAAAATCATGATCCTGGTTCATGTTTTATTTAATGAAACCAATTTATGATGGCGGGGTTGTGATTAGGGATATATTTATAAGTAGTCATGTTTTTATTGCTCGTGTTTAAGAAACTGTGGCCCGAAAGCGCACGGTGTCAAAAATTGCAGTAATTTATAGTAAGACCGGATCGTTCACTGGAGGATGTGCGATAGAAGCAGGGCCCACGTCGTTTTACTAGATTTTCCATTCGTATTGCTCAATAGGTTTGAAAGGTGATTAATAACTAATGACATGAATTTAAACTAGATTATAAAAGCGTTTAAATCTTACTCTACAGAGCGAATAAATCTATTCTAAAAAGCGGGTAAAGATTATTCTAAGAATGCGATAAACATTATCTATGAAAGCAGGGAAAAATTACATTGTGCCAACCGTGAAGCTGAATCACAATGTGGACAGAAGGGACAGGAAGAAAAGAATGAAAATCGGACAAGATTTAGATACAGCAGTAATAAACTTCCATTTTTATACACAGATCTTTGTTTGGGATGATTCTATCAGATAGCTAAGTCTCATGCTCTCAATTATGCTTTCCCTTTAACAGACAGGTACTTACAATATGAGTTTACATGTTCTTAAGACTGCAAATTCTAAGACACCACAGATTTGTAACTGCCCTGGCCTGGGTGTGTTACTTCATCGGTGGTGGAAAAGCAACACCCGACATATCATTTATTGAAATGCCAAGTACTACTATCATTCTCCCATGTCACACCCAAAGATTCTAATCAAGTTCTGAACTATCCTTTAACTGTCAATCCTAGTAGCAGTTACACAACTCTCAATACAACCGAGTGACCTCTAATGAAAGCGGTTAAAAGAAAGCAGTAAAGAAAGCATTTAAAGTCTATCACTCGGAGGTTTTGAAAATCTGACCCTGGTAGTAAAAGACAGCATCCAGTCAAGATGACTGGGTATGGATCAAGAATTCCCGGCTCTTGGTGAAATGCTCGCAGTGTTCACTTCCTTCCGGGTGATTATGAGATACAAACTAATGAAACGAACTAATGATTTAGTTCGTTCCGGATGCACTCACTCAGGACTCAAAAATAAGCTTTGGCAGAAGAGGATAGCAGTTGAAAGAAAACTCAACCTTATCTTAGAAAATAACCAAGGCCTGGATGATGTTCCTCTGAGATTATTTACTACACTGTATTTGAGTCCAAGTGGACCCCATCTCGGTGTAGCACTCAATCTTAGATTTCCAACAACCATCAATTTTGGAAAATAAAGGATTTGAAAATCATTCCCTATCAGGTACTAGACTCTCAGTTAAAACACAGACCCTTTCAGTCTAGGCGAGACCTAATCGCTGAATCTGTTTCTAATTTCCCAAAATACACCCCTTGACAGAATATGAATTAGTCATAACTGAGGAATTTATCCCTTACTCAGATCCGGATTTTGTAAAGAGATTTTTGTTGGAAATTTAATACACAATATCTGTTTAAGATCTAGACTTCTATTGTCCAAGGGAAGGATCCCAAAATAAGTACAGACCACAATAGTACATAATATTATCATGCATAAGGATATAGGGAAGTGTAAAATTAATTGACCCAAAATATAGATGCGGGTCTAGACAGAATGTGAAACACAGATGTGACATGGTCAAGGGACCAAAGTAATGGCAGAATAATCAGGTGGACTGTAAACATCTACTGTCCAATTTCCCAATTACTCGGATGGAGTGGATTTAGACAGCTTAGACCCTATAATGGTGGTGTCAATACCAGTTGGGTCTCCACTGTCTGTGAATCCGGATAAAAACCTACATGCTTCCCTTCTATAATGATCGTCAGTTGGCATTGACTGATGCCAACTGACTCCCACTACAGATTGGAATTTGGGTTTGGAAATTAAGCTAAGAAAAATAAAACTGTATCTGGATGGGAGTCAGCCGAGCAGCTATTATAACCCCGGATGGGCGAACCGCCTAGGCTTCCACTGACATTCATCCAGACCATGCAAAATAACACTTAGTAATTAATACTCAGATTACGAGCTAGTTATCCATGAGGGAATACCTGCCAACATTAATCTGATGTATTCTTTACTAATTGTTACACACAACACGCAAAGACAAAATCAACAAGAAATAAAAGAAGATTCCTTGTATGAGAGACATTGGTTTCTCATGCAAGGTTGTGGATTGGGTCCACAATTGATGATCTTAAATAATCCTTCCTACCATAATTAATTACAGTCCGGATTATCTGTTTAAGCCATCAAGATTTTGTTTATAGAGGAGTGTTTTAATGGCAATTGAACAAAGGTCCTTTAATCATGGTGATTATTGATGTGTAATTATTGCTAATCTCACTCTTTAATCATTAATGACTCAAGGGTTCAATTAATTAAGTGATGTAAATGGAGAATCAAAATTTGGGCAGCATAACACCCTATATTGCAATTCCAGAATGTTACACCTTAACCCGTGGGGTTATGATGTGAGTGTTGCAATATAATGTAGGAAGAGAATGAAGGTTGTTTGAGATTAAATAGAGAGAGGGGAACCTTTGTCGCGATACCATAAATTTTGTCGCGGACCGAGGTCCGCGACATGGGTATCCCGACAAGTTTTTAGAATTTTTGGCAGCATAACGCTTCTTTGTCGCTATGCAAAATTTTGTCGCGGAACGTGGTTCCGCGACAAGAGTGTTTCGCGACAAAGGATTTTCAGAAAATTCTTAAAGCATTTGAACCTTTGTCGCTATGCATGGAAATTTTGTCGCGGAACGTGGTTCCGCGACAAAGTGGTTCCGCGACAAAGTGTTCAAAGGATAAGGAACATGGCATAATTTTTCTGTCTCAGAATGGGATTTTGTCGCGGAACGTGGTTCCGCGACAAGATGATTCCGCGACAAAAAGCCATGCAGACAAAATGCAAGAGTTTGGCTCCTTTGTCGCTATGCATGCAATGTTTTGTCGCGGAACGTGGCTCCGCGACAAGGTGTTCCGCGACAAAGGGTTTTAAATTATGGAGACAAGTGTCTTTAGACACCTTTGTCGCGGAACGACCATTTTGTCACGGAACGTGGTTCCGCGACAAAAGGCGGTTGGCGACAAAGGCGATTCAGGACAAAAGTCAGAAAAAGCAGAAATGAACAGTGGCATGCAAACATCGTGATCTCACCCTATTTCAGATCAAAAAGCTATTCTAAGCTAAAAACAAACAAGAAACATTCAAAATAAGGAAGAACATGCTTAAACAAAACTGGACAGAATATTAAAAATAAAGCAAGAGTCCTAATCTAGGGTTTGATCACACATTCACACAACATTATCCATAAAATGCTAACAGTAAACATAAAAATAGCTTAATGGGGGTCAAGTGACCCCAAAATGAAAAAGAAAGCATAAATCCATGGGGTGTGAGACCCATTTCATGATTTGGGACACAAATGATGAATGTTTTCCCATATTATTAAAGGGGTTTTGTTAATACCCATGATTTGGGTATTACAAACCCTAAAACAAGAGTTTAGAAACCAAAACATGATATAAAAGTGGCTATCTAAGGCTACTGGAAAGCACAAAACAGGAAATAAATCCTTAACTAAGCTAAACTATGAACAAGAATTAAATAATACAAAAAAATAAAAACTAAACTACACTACCTAAAGCTGAAACCCAAGCTTGTCTTCAAGAGAGCTCTAATCAACAAAATTCCAACCTCTAGCTCATGGAAAATACCTCATATTTATAGAAGTGTAACCCTAAGCCCATGGGCCTTGATTCTAGCCCATTGTGTGTTAAGACATCACACACATCACAGCTTTGTCTCGGAGCATCAAGTTTGGTCGCGGAACACACTGCATGTGGCAAGGCTTCTCGACTGGGTCTTGTGTCTCTAATTGGGTGTCTTGGTCGCGGAACATGCCTTTGTCGCGGAGCATGCCATCGCGACAAAGGGCATCGCGACAAAGGGCTTGGCTGGTTTCCTTCTTCTTCTGAGCTGCTTGGTCGCGGAACCCTCCTTTGTCGCGGAACCCTGCATCGCGACAAAGGGCTTCCGCGACAAAGGTCTTCCTGGGCCTGCTGGATTGGGCCAGATGGGCCGAAGATATTCTTTTTGTGGGCTTTTCTATCTTTTTCCCATCTTTTTGTATTTTGTGGGCTTGCTTTATTCTTTTGCCCATCTTTTCATTCCTTTTTCCTTTCTTTTCTTTTTCTCATGTTTTTGGATTTTTCTAACATAAATATGTAATAAAATTACATATTTATGCCTTTTTCACACCAGCTCAATATTTTTACAATTATGCATAAATCAGTCCAATTCGAATGCTTTCTTACTTAATGTAAGACCGGAATGCGATCAAATGCCCGTTTAAGACATGGAAATGGATTGAAAATAATGGTCATTTCTGGCCATTATCAGGATCACGTCGTAAGTGTCTTGGCCTTCATTGTTCCCTCTTACATCGTGAAAGGAGGCCTCACAATGTGAGACGAGGCTCGCAACGTAAGCTCTGGCTTAGCAACATAAGTGTGAAGAATGCATCCAATCTTTCATCCGGCTGGGGTCCACTTGCTCCGTCCACTGTTCCGGCATTGACCGGTCATTGACCGGCAATGGAGACTATTTCGGCAAAGTTCCGTTCATATTCCGGTGACCTTGCCGGAGCTCCGATGATCCTCCGGCGACAGCAGTGGCGACGGCGACGGCCATGGTGGCTGTGGGGCCCTCCATTCTGACCTCCTTATGCTGTTTTAGTCTGTATGTGCATCTTGAGCTCTCCTTTCCTCGGGGTTCAGTTGGACACGGTGGGTCCCAAATTAATGAGACCTGGGCCTTTCCAGTATTCTTCTGCCTGCATTAACAGCTTCAGTTTGGGCTACTTCTTCGAATCCAATTTATCTGCTTCCTGAAACAAAAATAAAGAGACAGAATTAACAAACTTCTTTATTCGATGCTTCGAAACCGTTCCCTCGGGAAAATAGGGAATCATGATGCCATTTGTCAAGACATCCATGTCATCCCCACCCCCTTGAGGAGGTTGATCCATCAAGCGATTAGCTTCAAACTCCTCATCCCGCTCATATAGTGAAAGATCAACAACATTAAAGGTAGGATGAACATTATAGTGAGAGGGTAGTTCAGTCCTATAAGAATTTCATTGATCTTTTCTAGCACTTTGAATGGTCCATCTCCGTGGGGAGTGAGTTTTCCATGTCTTTGGGCTGGGAATCTCTCCTTTCGGAGATGTACCCAAACCCAATCTCCTGGTTTGAGGATCAGCTTCTTCCGGCATCGATTGGCATATTTCGCATAGCTCTCAGCAGCTTTGATTAGGCTTTTGCGCACATCCTTGTGTAGGTTCTTTATAGTTGTGGTCCTGGCCCTGCCATAAAATTAAGATGCTCACTACAAGGTAGTGGCAGAAGATCGATGGGAGTCAGCGGGTTAAAACCATACACAACTTCGAAGGGTGAGACGTGTGTGGCACTATGGATGTGTCTATTATATGAAAACTCAATATGTGACTGACATTCATTCCAGCTTTTAGAATTAGAGGAAGTAATAATTCTGAGTAAATTACCCAATACCCTGTTGATTGTCTCCGTTTGACCATCAGTCTGAGGATGGTACGAAGTAGAAAACAGTAGTTGTGTGCCCATTTCTCTCTAAAATCCCTTCCAGAAATAGCTCATGAATTTTGTGTCCCGATCCGAAACAATTATTTTTGGTACTCCATGAAGACGTACCACTTCTCTGAAGAACAATTTGGCTATATGTCGGGCATCATTGGTCTTTGCACATGGAATGAAGTGTGCCATCTTGGAAAAACGATCTACCACTACAATAATCTTTGGCTCTTGCAGTCCGTGGTAGCCCAATTATAAAGTCCATTGAGATGTCTAGCCAGGGTCCTTGTGGCACAGGCCAAGCTTGGTACAGACCGTGAGGCTTCACAGTTGACTTGGCTTTCAGACAAATCAGGCACTTAGCAATGTAATCAGAAACCTGTTTCTGCATTCCTGGCCAGTAGAATCTTTCAGAAAGTACTCCCATAGTTGCATGTTTACAGAAATTTCCCATGAGGTTTCCCCTGTGAGCTTCTTGAATCAGCAACTCCCTGATGGATCCTCGTGGAATACACAATCTTTTGTTGAAATAGAGGAATCCATGTAGACAGCAGTACTCCTTGTACCTTCTCTGTTCTGTCAGTTTGAAAATCTCTTTGAAGTCTTCTTCAGTGGCATACTGAGTCTTGACTTGTTCGAATCCAAATAGCTTAATTGTTGCAAATAATGCCAATGCTAGTCTTCGGGACAACGCTTCTGCAACCACATTTTCTTTGCCCTTCTTATACCGAATCACATACGGGAAGGTCTCAATGAATGTGCTCCATCGAGCATGCCTCTTGCTTTGTTGACCTTGAACCTTGATGTGTTTAAGCGTCTCGTGATCGGTATGTATGATGAACTCTCGGCCTCGAAGGTAGTGTTGCCATGTCCTTAGAGCTTGCACGATAGCATACAATTCCTTGTCATAAGTGGAGTAATTCAGTTGAGCTTCACTAAAAATTTTCGCTGTAATATGCTACCGGACATCCTTCTTGAAGCAACACTACTCCTATTCCGGTACTTGAGGCATCGCTTTGAATTTGGAATGGCAACTCGAAATTTGGTAGTGCCAAAACAGGTGCATGTGCCAGCTTGTCCTTGAGCTCATCAAAGGCTTTCTGTTGTGCCGACCCCCACTTGAATGGATTTTCCTTCTTGAGTAGAGAAGTGATTCGGGCGGCAATCACACTGAACTGAGGGACAAATCTCCTAAAGAATCCGCTTAGACCCAGAAAACTTCGGACTTCATGCACAGTGGTCGGCGACTTACATTCAAAAATTGCCCTTATCTTCGATTCATCGACTTTAAGCCCATCATTGCTTACCAAAAATCCAAGGAGTGTCACTTCTAGAACACGAAAAGTGCACTTCTCGAAGTTGGCGTATAGTCGCACTTCTCTCAATTTCAATACCTGTTGAACACAAGCAATGTGATCAGATTCAGTGCATCTATAGACAAAGATATCATCAAAATATACTACAACAAATTTTCCAATGAATTATGTTAATGTTTCGTTCATGAGAAAGTTGAAGGCGGATTTGTAAGACCAAATGGCATAACGAGCCATTCATAAAGACCGAATTTAGTTTTGGAAGCACTTTTTCACTCGTCTCGGGTTGCATCCGGATATGATGGTATCCACTCTTCAGGTCGATCTTGGAAAATAATTTCGCACCACCAAGCTCATCAAGCATGTCGTCCAAACAAGGAATGGGGTGGCGGTATTTGACCGTGATGGCATTAACTGCCTTGCAATCGACAGACATCCACCATTCTCCATTCTTTTTCAGCACTAATGGCACTGGGACGGCACATGGGGACAAACTTGCCCGTACCCAACCCTTTTCAAGCAAAGCTTGAACCTGTCGTTGAATTTCCTTCATTTCCTCGGGATTCATCCGATAGGCGGGTCGGTTTGGAATCAACGCTCCGAGCATGAAGTCAGTTCAGTGCTCCATGCCTCGAAGTGGTGGTAATCTAGCTGGCACCTCTTCTGGAAATACATACTTCTTGTGCTCAAGCATCATAGCAAAATTTTCAGACAATTCAGGTGTAGTATTGGCAGTTCTAGAATCAGATTCATCAGGCTTAATTGATTTGCCTTGGCCTTGCCTTTGGCTAAGGCCTTGGCAAGCTCTTCCGCTTTGGCCATAGTCGTCCTCAGCTTCTCCTGATCCATTCTACAATTTTTACAGGCAGAGGCTTAAACAAATAGTCCTTTTGTCCGTGCTTAAAGTACAAAACATTGGATTTTCCCCATAGGTGGCATCGTTATCGAATATCCACGATCAACCTAACAAGACGTGGCATGCATTCATCGGAATGAAATCGCATAGCACTTTCTCGGAGTAGGTTCCTTTGGTGATGGGAACCCACGCTTGTTGAGTGACTTTGGTTTTCCCAGTATTGTTCATCCAATGAAGGAGGTATGACCTTGGATGTTCCTCAACGGGCAGTTGTAACCTGCGAGCAGTATACAAACTGACTACATTAGTGAAACTTTTGACAATTTGCATAACACGAGTATTTCTAAAATATCCCAAATTTGAATTTATTAAATGAAAAGAGTTATGATTTGTGGGAAAGGGGTTTAAAGATATATTTCACTTTTTATTACTCATGTGGGATGCTTTGATTTCGAATGGCGCTGTGGTCTTCCCTGCCATGAAACTTTTGACAAACATCATGGTGCAACCGGAATGGATAGTTCAACCTTGACCTTCAGCCTGTCACACTGAAGATCCCCGGTGTCTGCGCCATGATACATCTCATAATTTCATGTCATGAGATTCCCTGCCATGAAACCCTTGACAATTTCCCACTATATGAGTGTTTTCTGAAACACAATAATCCTGGTTTTCAACTTTATTTAATGAAACCAAATTATGAGGATGGAGTTGGGATTAAGGAAATATTTATAGGTTGTCATGTTTTTGTTACTCGTGTTAACAAACTGTGCCCCCGAAAGCGCACGGTGTCAAAAATTGCAGTAATTTATAGTAAGTACCGGATCGTTCACTGGAGGATGTGCGATGGAAGCAGGGCCCACGTCGTTTACTAAGATTTTCCACTCGGTTACTCGATTCAAGTTTTGCAAAGGTTTCTAACAACTACTTGACATAATTTAAATACGATCGTGAAAGCAGTAAAAGTTATTCTACAAAGCATGGTAAATTATATCTAGGAAAGCAAGTAAATTACACTCAGAAAGCAATGTAAAATTATGCTACGCTATCTAGAAAGCATATTTAAATGTGACAGAAAGGACAGGGAGGAAATAATAAAGATTGGACAAGATTCAGATGAAACACAATTAAACTTCCATTTTGTTACACAGATCTTAGCTTGGGATAATCCTCTAGCTAGCTAACTCTCGCTTTCTACACCATGTTCCCTTTAACAGACATGTACTTACGGTGAGAATTTACATGCTCTTACGACCTCAATTTCTAAGAGACCACAGATTCACAACTGCCCTCACATGGCCATGCTAAGGCGTATTATTCATCTGTGGTGGACAAGTAACACCTGACACATCATTAGTTGACATGCCAAGTACTCCTATCATTCCCCCATGTCACTCCCAAAGCTTCAAATCAAACCCCAAACCATTCCATAACTCTCAAACTTTTTAACAGATGGACAGCCCCTAATTCTTCTGAGTGACCTCTATGAAAGCATTTTAAAGGAAAACAGTAAGAAAGCTGTAAAGAAAGCATTTAAATCTATCACTCGGAAGCGTTAAAAACGTCTCTTTCCGTTAGTATAAAAGAGCCCCTGGTCTTGGTGACCAGATGCAGATCAAGAACCCCCGAGATATCAATAAGCTACAGGGCTTACAACATCTGGGTAGTTATGAGATACAAACTAAATGAAACAGATTCATAAATGAACCTATTCCGGATGTACTCACTCAAGACTCAATTCTAGACTTTGGCAGAAGAAGATAGTAGTCGAAGGAATGCTCAACCCTACCTTAGAAATTCACCAAGGCCTATATATTGTTCCTCTAATATTATTTATCACATCTCATCTACACCCAAGTGGATATTGACTTAATGCGATATCTAATATCAGATTTCCAACACACAGCAATTTCGAGAAGCAAATGAATATTTGAAAATCATTCCCTAGACAGGTACTAAACTCTCAATTAAAACACAGATCCTTTCAGTCTAGGCGAGACCTAATCGCTGACTCTGCTTCTAAGCTCTCAAAATCAACCCCCGGTAGAATATGAATTAGTCATAACTGTTGAAGTAATCCCTTACTCCGATCCGGATTTTATAAAGAAATTTTTTGTTGGAAATTTATTATGCAACATCTGATTTAGATCAAGACTTCTGTGTCCAAGGGGAAGGATCCCCAAAATAATGATATGACTGGAACATCTACATAATAGTATCATGCATACAAGTATATGAAAAGGAAAATAAGATACCCCAAAATATATGGTGGGGTTAGACAGAATGCGATACACAAAGGTGGATTAGCCTGAGATGAGAAGAAATCGGCCAAAAAAAAAGTGCCAGAGATAGTTAGGGTTTTCCGGACTGCAAACATCTGTTGTCCGGTTTCCAATTATCCCAGATGACTGATTTTAGACAGAAAGGATTCCAAACGACGGTGACCGCCGTCATTCAGTTTTCTTTTGTATGTGAGTGGAAGAAAAACCCACATATTTCTTGCTGTAATATTTCTCAACTGATGTTGGTCGACATCAGTTGATACTATTGCAACTTGAATTCAGGTTTGAAAAATTAAGATAAGGAGAATTAAAACTGTGTCTGATTAGGAATTGGCTGAGTGACTAACCGAATCTCTGGTAAAGAGAACGCTCGCCGGAGCTTCCACGAACCACTAACCAGATCATGCAAAATAATAGATAAATGATTGACACACAGAAGACGGGTTAATCGATATCCCTGTGAAGGGACCTTTCACCAACATTAATCTGTGGTGTTTCTCATTATCCGTTCATACACACAATGAAAGAGAAAACATGAAAGTAAGAAAATATTTTTTGGTATTATGTGGGTGTTAAGCACACAATAAGTGGACACTAATGGGTTGAAATGTGTAATGGATGAAAATTAGGTGAAATGGGCTTAGGCCCAATACACCCATGCAACTTACACAAATCATGAAATAAAATATTTTTGGAGTTTTCAAAATAAAAGGATAGTTCAATTTGAATTATTAGGGTAACTCGAATTGAGAATGCATGAAGAATGAAGTATGACCTTACCCAATTAATCATTGCCAGGAATTGGAGCATCATCTAATTCGAATTATGGACCAATTCGAATTAATTCGAATTGGACAACTCGAATTGGCGAAGTCCTTTTCTTGCTCAAATTGACTAAGGCATTTACTTCAAGGGGAAGGTGAATTCGAATTGTCCAGCAATTCGAATTAATTCGAATAGCACAATTCGAATTGGTTAGAGATGGAGAAATAAACCAAGGCATGAATGGATGATATGCGATACAATGTGGTTTCCCATGCCAATTCGAATTGTTAAACCAATTCGAATTAATTCAAATTAGAGAATTCGAATTGGTTGGAAACCACATGAAGGAAATTTTTATTTGTGCAATTCGAATCTCTTAGGCAATTCGAGATAATTCGAATTGCCTCAATTCAAATTACACATTTTCAAACAACAACAATTTTTGTTCTCACAAGTATGGGTTAGGTGTACACTGTGCGGTTAATGATGGGTTTAGATTTACCAAATTCCTCATCTCACATCAATGTCACTTCACAGCCACCCTAGTGAGGTTTTCAAGAAATAAACAAACACATGTCCAGTGGGTATTGACAAGATTCAAACCCTATTTCTACAAACAAAGGATTCAAAGGTTAAAAGTCCTAAAGCTTCTAAATATCTAAGAACTACATGCATAATGCCAAGAACACCTATATTATCTGAGGCATCAAGAAAACAGAACCAAGGCAGAAAATAAGGCATAAAAGTAAATTCTAACAAACTCTAAAAACATCTAAAACCTAAGAACACTTATTTGAAGCTCTAAGGCACAAAATCAAACCAAAAACCCACCAAACATGCATTTATTAAGTTTGAATGTCAACTAGGACATAATAAATGTAACCTAGTTGAAACAACCAAACATTCTAAGCATTTATTTCTAAGGAAAGCATTAAAGAGTGTCAAAACACATGAATAACACCATTTCTGGAAATTTTTCTTGTATTGACACTTTGAAAGCAAAATAAAGAACCCAAAACCATCATTAGCTTGAAGGTAGGGTTTATTCTAACTAGAAAACATATAAAAAGTATGGAAATGGCTACTCTAAAGGTTACACAAACTGCTTCTACACTAAACTAAAATCAAAGCATGTAAAAACTATACTACTTGCAAGAAAAATAAACTAAACTAAACTAAACTACCTACCTAACCCTCAAGGGGTGTGGAACTTTCTGCTATTCTTTTTGTCCCCAAGCTGCTTTTTGGCAAATTTTCTGATCCTTCTTCTCTGTTGTGGAAGGTCTGCTTTTATAGAAAAATTCGAAACCCTAGGCCCACCAGTGTTGTGCTCATGCTCCACAGCTTCATTTGGATGAATTTTTAAGTGAAGTTCGAATTATCTCAACCAATTCGAATTAATTCGAATTGTGAGATCTCTTCCTTGAGCTGGGATTGTGGCCTTCAGTCATCAATTCGAATTAATGTCAAGAATTCGAATTGGTCTTTTCTCGAATTGGATGAGGGTTTCTGCTTGGCCTCCTTGCATTTGTGGCAATTCGAATTGTTTGTGCTAATTCGAATTAATTCGAATTGGGTAATTCGAATTGCACTCCTTTTTGTCTTTGGGTTCCTTCTCTTCATTCCCTAATTCGAATTATGAGTAATTCGAATTAGCTCTTCTGCATCCCTTCCCAACACTTAACCATTTCTTTGTTCTCTTCAGCAATTCGAATTGTGTGCAATTCGAATTAATTCGAATTGCACAATTCGAATTGTGCTTCAACACTTAACCAAATTTCAGTTGTGGGATTTTGAATCTTTTTCCCATCTTTTTGATTTTTTTGTGGGCTCTTTTATTCTTTTGCCCAATTTTCTTCCTTTTTCTTTTCTTTTTCCTTTTTTCATGTTTTTGGATTTTTCTAACACAAATACAATTAAAAATTGCATGTTTTGTGTCTTTTTATTACCGGCTCAATGCTCTTACAAACTCGCATTAATCTGTCGAATTCAACTGCTTTCTTATTAAAATAAGATGGAAACATGATCAAAACGTCCGTCTCAGACACGGAAATGGATTGGAAATAATGGTCAATTTTGGCCATTATCAACATCCTCACATTTAATACTGATCGTTCCCGAGCAGTCAGAGTCAGTGCTCCTAAGAGCATGGACTCTGCACATTCAATCCATTTGCGTGGCCTCAGAAATTTCATTCTTCTTATATTGGGATAAGACAATCAAAATTACAAGTTGTTAAGCTCTCTTGGTTGCAGTGTTTAATGGAATGATACTTCTCACTTGAGTGAACATACAAACCAATCATTATTGTTAATTCTTCATGAATAATTGTTTAGAAAATTTCCATTGGCATATTTCTTGAATTCAAGCATGACATGATCATTATCAATAGAAACAGAGCCTCACATATAGTAGAATCGGAAAGTTCACTCACTCTCAAAGTTTGCTTTTATCATGACCCTCATAATCAAATTCAATTAAATTCTCCCATAGGCTTGCAATTGAACTAACTCGCCACCTACTCATTTCTTCAAATCGAGCTCCCGAGGTCTTATTCTAGGTTATAACGGGGCATATGGTTGTAACATTTGGTATGAAAAGAAATTATTGGGCTAAAGAGTGGCACGACACCATTCCACCATAACTTGGCATGTCTTAGAATTTATGATCATCGTTTTTTTTTTGCATGACATTAGACTAAGTCTAATTTGCTTTGTCATTTGCAATTTATTCTTGTTGAATGAATCTCAACATTTTTCTCTTTTTCTTTTGCTTTTCTTATCTCTCTCTTTTTTTTTGAATCGGTTTTTGAGTGCCGATTGATATTTTTTTTGATGATCATAAATCCCAAAGCCTTAATGGAATGGCTCATATACACTTGAGTTTGATTTTCTTGGTCTTTTTGCAAGGCTGAGAATAATATAGTGGTTTCAAAGAAAAATTAGGCTTACAGGCTCAAGTTGGTTAATCCTAAAGGGAAAAATATTTTTGGGTTTGGAATTCAAACGAAGGCCAAAATTTTGGGTTTTTCTAGGTGCCTCGATCATTTGCTCGATTTCGGGAATATGGCATGGTCTTGAATCGGTCCCAATCGCAAGTTCTAGTGTCCTTTAATCGAATTGGTTTTCACACAACAAGGAATAGAATGAGTAAAAGTGACTCATGGCTCAGATCTCACAAGGTATGGTTTGATCATGTCGTACATTTATTCTCAATTTTAGCCTTTGAAAAACTCTTACAACTTATTCAATCAAATTCTCAACATGAGAATTTGTTTTTCTTTCAAGTGATCATATCATTGGATTTTAGCTCAAAACCTCAAGAATTTATATCATGCATATTTTTAATTGTTTTATCCCAATCTAATAGTCTGAAAATTTCATCATTAGCCTAAATTCAACATGTGAATTTAGGTGACATATTTATGCTTGTTTTATGCCGGTTTTTAATTGAAAGCAGTAAAAAGACACTGTGAACATGCAAGCATGTCACAGCTTATTTTTGGCGTGACAGTCACTTATTCATCTTGGACTGCCACACATCTTTTTCAAAATATTTGAGAACTCAAGACGAAATTCTCTTTTGGAAAGCAGTAAAGTACATCAATTACAATAGATTTCCACAGTATGGATCGAAAGTGTACTGAAAGAATGGAAAATGTAATGCATGATGTTTACAATGGAGCTCGCACAAATAGGATTACTTAGCTCAGTCCTTGTTCTCCGTGGGCTGTGTGAAGGAACCGGTGGCATCTCCTTCATTGTAGCTTCTCGGGGCTCAACTGCCGGAAATCTTTTTGGCAAGAAGACTGGAATAATTTCCACATTTTCCGGAGGTATTACTACCCCTGGTCTTAGTACAGACTCTCTGATGTCTTTTTCCCATTTTCCCCATGCTGTCATGTATTCCCCCCACAGTTTCCTGACTGCTTTTGTTTTCTCAATGATTGAATCCAGCATTGGAGTGTGGTGGGCTTGTCCATAGTTCAACACAGCCTGGAGAGAGTCCCGGAAGTTGTATGTCATTTCAGTATGACGCTCCTTTGCACACAATGTCAGCCATAGCTGCTCCTCTGGTCCGCAGACAGTCCCGTTGTCGAATAGTTCCTTCTTGTACGTGAATGGGAAGGCCTCTGTCATGGAGAGTACACCAGTTGATGCAACTAGTTGCGGTGGAGGCGTCTTGGGGGCATAATGCATCTTTACTTCCTTTGTGATGGGTGGTTGGATGAGGACTGGATCAAAGGATGATGCTCTCCTATCTCCGAAGTGGATTTCAAGCATTCTGTTCCAATAAGCCTTCTGTCGTTTCATCCTCCAAACCATCCGCTCATAGTGAACTTTTGGGTCTCCAAACCGCTGGTCGTACCTTGCTTCATCGAACTCTTGGTTCCAGAAGTTCCATACGTGTTGGCAAAAGTCTCTCTCGAGGCCTGTTGCTCTATCATTTCTTTCTTCTTCTGGAATAGCACTTCACCAATGATCTTTCATTTCGAACTTCCACTCAATCTGATGGTCCATATTCAGGTTGTGTTCATTCCTTAAAGCTACCCTGTTCTCTTCTGCCTCTTTCTTCAGCCGTTGGATGTCCAAGAAGGCAAGATCCGGAGTTGTCTTTGGAAGCCCCATCAAGGAATTTATGATGAGTTGGTCCCTGGAGAAAAGGAGTTGGAACTATTTTTAACAAATTTTGATAAAGATATTCAAGTTGAAAATCAACATCCTCACATTTTGAGCTAAGCTCTAAATGTGAATTAATTGGTTTTTACTCGAACTTATGGAATGAAAAGACATGGAGTTGGATTATTAAATCTAACTCTTATTGCAACAGAAAGAGGGAAAGTGAGAGAAATAAGGATTGTGGATCCTTAAAATTTTTCTTGGACTATAAATAGTCTAAGATGTTTTTGGGTGGTCAAATGACCAAAAAGATGAAATTTCGTGGGTTATTGAGCCTACGAAAGAATTTTTGATTTTTTCATCACTTAAAAAGTGATTTAAATCATGTGAGATAGGAGAGATAAAAGATTAATGATGAAGAGCAAATGCAAGTGACAAATCATGCAATTACTAGTATGTAGTAATGGACCATGAAAAGTAAATAAATGACAACAAAAATAAAAATAAAAATAAAAATTAAAAATAGACATGCATACATACAAAAGGTAATTTTTTGGATTTTTATGAAGAAGTGTTGACTTTTTTTTTATTTAATGAAATTGGGGGTGTAAGTGGTCCCCCATTTGGATTTTGTTTTGGGAAGTGGGCTTTTAAGGAATAAAACAAAACATTCCTTATGAACATTCCCCACTTGTCCCAAGTTGACAAAGATCAAACACTTTAGAGCAAAGAACATTTTACCATTTGTCTTTTTTCACATAAATGCCATGCCAAGAGTGTTGGAAAAATTTTGGCATGGTTTCGTCTGTACCATGTGTCCCGGATGTGCAAAAATCAACTTCTAGAGTTGAGTTTGCAAGGTGTGGACAACATGTTCCCGACAAAAACATTTATTACCAAAATACTCATATAATATACATGCAAACATCAAGATAAACAAAAATAATGTTGGTCCATAATTACTACTGTAATGCACAAAGTTGTCAACAAAATTTATGCTTTAAAAACATAGATTTGCAGATGTCATCAACATGCATTTTCAGTTATCATCATCAAATATCTACTGAACAAAACAACACAGTGACCAAGAAACGTAACCACAGTGTTAACCCTATATTCACATAATAACACAAAATAAGAGTAAAACATCAAAACACTACACAAA
>JAOANR010000001.1:31894110-31975374 GCA_030278955.1 Hygrophila difformis | reverse complement strand
TTTAAACTTCATTGTTGCTAGAATTACAGACTTAGGCCGTTTCAGTGTCAGTGCTTCTTGTTTCATTGTTGTTTCATGTTTCATTTTTGTTTTCTTGTTCCACCGGTCCAGTTTGTTCAGTATTTCCTTGCTCATTTTTCCTCAATTCTAAATAGCTTACCCGAATTTGTTTGAAGCGCTTCTGTTTAATCTTCTATTGTATTCTCCTTTGGCTATCAGTGTTACTGATACGTTGTTCTCCTGAAATACATTTCAAGACGAAATTCTGGTCGTATAATGATATGAATTGACCAAAAGGTTGTTTTATTGCATATTCTTTATCTTATTTGAGCAAAATAGTACATTATAAAACTATTTTGTCGTCACAATGATTTTGTGTTCTGTCGTTGTTTATATGCTCCATTTTTTTCCAATTGAAACTTCATTTGAGTTATTGTAATCGATACTGAACTTAGTTTGTGTATTTTTTTGTGGGTACTCATTATGGGTACAGTACCCTTTACATAGCTGAACATTCACTAGCCGTGTAAATATGTGTGGACGTGTATGAAGTAGCTTATAGTATAAGATGGTGCCCACACAGGAAAAGCAGATTGAGAAGTTCAAACCTGCTGCCTTGTCTCTATACAGCAAGGGCAACCCCTGATGTTGGGGCCTGTTTGGCAACAGAGAAATTGAGAAACTAGAATTCATATAGCAAAACTACGTGCTAGAAAATTGCAGGTCAATAATGGAGCCATGCATTTGGATAGGCTTGTATAGGGGTGGTGCATTATTAAGGATAAAAGAAAAGGGCCAAAACTGATCCAAAAATTGACAGCTTCTTTAATATGGAACTGAGTGTGAAATGGGGCTACAGTTCGCTGTCCTATCTCCGGACCACGCCACGGTAAGGAAAAGCAGGATGATAACAGCCATTCGTCTATGCATCATTCATTCAATCTCTCATTGTCATTGCTGGCCCATTCCCACATGAATCATATTATATTATTTACATTTCTACAGGGACGTCTAATGCCTTGTTTGGTTTCAAGTTTCAATCTTTGATGCATTTCAAGTTTCAACTTAGTTGTTCAATGTGAAATGAATGAGCTAATGAATTCTAGAGGGAGTTTGTATGTGGTTTGCCGTTTGGTTCAATTCAATAGTTAAATTTGGTTTTTTGGGTTCTTGAGTTTGACTGCAGTGGTGGGGTCTGTGGGTCTTTGGCTTACCTAATAAAGGCGCAGGAGATAGGAGTCCCCTGCAGACAACCTTTTTTTATTTATTTTTTAATTGCTTTGAAGCATCTAATTTGATTAATACTCCATTTTGGTCGCCTCTTCTCTCTCCTCCACTTGTTAGTTGTTGCCACAGGTACATAACAAACAAGGAAGAACAAGGCCCCTGTATTATGAAGCAGTTCTCTCCAGTTCTGTTGTGCCCAACTCATTCTTTTTTAACAGCAAAGCCTAAGCCCTGAAGAAGAGGGAAAGAAAAGAGACTTCTGATCATTGCAAATTCAGGTGATTTTCCTTTTCCTTCTTTCTTATAGACATTATTGTGATGGTTTTTTGCTTTGGATCTTGTTGGGCTTGTGATAAAGATCTGATTTTTAGAGGGGGAATTGGTTTCCCATGAGTTTGTGCTTCTGATGATTGCTGTTTGAATGGGAAATAATTTCATTCCATCATTAAACAAATACTATCAAATAAAATCTGCTGCATTTTTTCAGGGGCTGACTTGATTCAGTTCCCCTTTACTCTTTTACATGTGGTCCTTGATTCCCTATTTCGAATTTCAATTTTTAGGGCTTCTTTTCGGGTCTCCGGAAGTCTGTTTGTTAGATATTTGGTTTTCCCAAGTCTCTTTTTCAGGAGAACAAAAGTATCTGTG
The DNA here is from genome assembly GCA_030278955.1 of Hygrophila difformis. Taxonomy (NCBI): domain Eukaryota; kingdom Viridiplantae; phylum Streptophyta; class Magnoliopsida; order Lamiales; family Acanthaceae; genus Hygrophila; species Hygrophila difformis. Next base: position 31,973,499 of record JAOANR010000001.1, on the reverse strand, counting down.
TGGAGTTCCTTTGATTCGCTTTGTATTCTGTAATTGTGCTGCGTTGTCCATCACTCTCTACATCTCTTCTCCAACACACTTTTTTGGTATGCGAATTGTTTCTTTCCCAAACTCTGTCTTTTGATCTTTTGAATATTATGTGCTGCTTTATAGCTTTATTTGGTATTTCTTCCCTGCTTTGTCTGTGTATTATCCTCTGTTCACAAATGAGTGCAGAATTAGACTTTTTAAAATCTGAATACAGTTGCTATATTTCAAATCAATTTGGGAAAACTCAGTTCTTGATTAATTTCCAAAGGGGGTTTATACTTCATAGCTATTGTGGAAGTTACATAAACTGCTGTTATTTGGATCTGAGTTCAGCAAATTGTGTTGTTATTGCAGTATGGCTTCAGAGATCGACTCTAGGGTTCCGCTGGAACTTCAGGAGAGACCTACCTATGTTCCGCTTGCTACTGTCAGTGCAACAATGGGGGTGCCAATAGAAGGTGTTGTTGAGTCCAAAAGACCCCCAAAGGATCACAACAATTCATTGAATAGGTCATCTGGTAAATCAGATTCCAATATTTCCTCCACCAGAGCACTTGCAGCAGCTTCAGCAGCAGCGTCAACAAACCGCACAAGGCAAATGATATGAGGTGGGAAGCCATCCAAGCTGTCCGAGCCAGAGATGGCGTCTTGGGATTGAGCCATTTCAGGCTGCTAAAAAAACTAGGATGCGGCGACATTGGAAGCGTCTACCTGGCCGAGCTGGGTGGAACTAAATGTTACTTTGCGATGAAGGTCATGGACAAGGCGTCTTTAGCAGGTCGCAAGAAACTCCTCCGCGCCCAAACAGAAAGGGAGATACTTCAGTCATGGACAAGACTTGTTATTACTGACAGAATGTAACCCTTTTTTGGTGTCTTGTGGTTTTTATTGATTAGGTTTCTGCTATGCCAATTCAAGAGAACAAGAACCATAAAGAGATCCCAATCTCGATCCAACCACAACCTATTTCCAGTCGTCTGAAGGCAATGGATTCCTACATTGGATAGCTATGTGACATATGATCTTATTATATTGGGTGTTTAATTCAGGGGCATTACAATTTTAGGAGCTCATTCAATTTTATTCCTCAGGTCAACAGGTACAACAACCATTGCAGGATTTGCCCTCGTGCGAATAGATTTGCTCACCATTACCAAGTAATAGACAGGTATCTTAGTTTTCTTCAATTGTTATGTGTTAATATTGTTTCCCTTAGATTGAATTCTTAATGAATGTGTTAATATTGTGTGCTTTGCCCTATCTGCTGTAGTGTCCTCGAGTGGTTCTATCCTTAATAAAGGCCTCAAGTTTTGGATTTAAATGTTTAAATCTAGCCTGTTTGCTATTTGTTCTTTCCCATATTAGTATTATGTTCCTGCTGGTTTATTTGATGCCTTTTGTGGTTCTGTAATCGATAGGCAGGTTTTTTTGCACACTTATTTAGCTTATGAAATACGTTTGTCATGAAATTGTGTGCACGGTAGGGAAAAAAATGGTGCCAATTTACACGCTATACTGAGTTTGTTTGTCTGTTGATGAAAACATAGATTTTTGAGCAGTAGACACGCTGTCTTGCAGATAATGAATGGTCGTCGATGCTTTGTTTCTATCATTCTATCACTTTGCTCCATTTTATTTTGTTTGCTTTTACGGCTGGTTTTATTTGATTTCATGACATTTTTCTTGATGCTTGTGCTACTGTTGCAACAATTCCGCGCTGCTATCCACCTCGGAATGCTGCAAGTCCTGCTGCCACCCCTACGAAAACGAAAAAGCTATCTCAAACGGGGTAGGGTTTCAATTTTTTCCCTATATTTTTAAAGCTTCTCATAAAAATTATATAGGGTCTTGTCATAGCCCTTGCTTTCCATTCGATCTCTATTTCGGATTGGTTTAGATTTATTATGCCAAATTCGTATTAACAATAATTTCTTTGTGTGTGCAATTTGCTTTATTCTCTTGTGCATGGAAATTCAGACAAATTTGGAAAACCGCATCATTGAGGGAACAAATAATAGATGAACAATTGATCAAGTTGTTACAGCAACAAAGTAACGAAATTTGCATCCTCTGTGGGAAACTGTTCGCCGCCTGCAGTCCATTGTTTCAAGTCCATCGTGAAGGATAGGTTTTCTTTCACAAATGTGTTGTTTACCATTTTGACCAAACTTGGGGTTTTATTGCTTTCTGTTTGTGAATTTATTCTGATGTTTAGTATAACATTATAGAATTAGCTAAAGGTCTGCTTGAATTTTCTGAACCAGCCGTAGGATTTTATGATGTTGTTGTTTTCTTATGAAAGGCATTCCGGCCATGTTTTGGGTACAATTCCTGTGGTCATTGGCGCTCCAAACATCCAAGATTTTTCTCCTTCTCCTGGTTCAGTTTCGCATATCAGGGAGGTGTCTGATGTAGATTCCATTGCCAAGAGAATGAAGTATCCTGCTGAAAATCAGAGTGCATTTAATGAATCATTAAGGTTTGTACTATGCTAACAAAATTATGCCAATTTTCTTGTGAAAATTTATGACTCTCGTCTTTGTGTATCATTCTATCTCTGTGTTGAGCTGCACTAAAATTATGTAACTACCATAACATTCACACATCCTCTTATTTTAATTTATTTTTTGTTCTAATACGTGGAAGTTTGATGAGCTGTCTGATTCTTTCAAAGTCCTTGTTGATATGGCTGCAGTGCACTCATCCTGCCGTTTATGCATTCATTTGGCAACAAGGATGCAAGAGAAAGAGGAACAGAATCAAGAATTTAAAAAACGACCTTGCAAGTGTATTTATGGTTGAGGCAGCGATCGCCGACCTGTGGTATGTTTTCGAGATCTGATTTCTTTTGCTAATTTTATCCTACATTCTTTTACTGATTTACCTCCGATTTCTGACTTTGTATTTAGTTTCCTTTGCTTCTTGCTACCTTTGGGGGTTAAATTTTAGGGTTAATGTTTTGGGCTGTTTAACAATGGCATTCATCTACACTGTAAGTATTTTCAGTATCTTCAAATTTCAATAGGCTGTCCTGGATCAGGTTTGAGTGTTTCCATATTTCCAAATTTCCTTTCAATGTTTTTTCAATAATTCGATTGGCTATGGCCTGAGTTGCAATTCAATGAGAATGTGGTATTTTCTTGAATGTCATAATCTAGCCGTTTACATGTTTGGGGATTGGGGATTACAAGATCATGAATATTAAGGGATGTGGCTTATATGTTGTTGGTGCCTTATGTATCAAAAGTTTGGTAAAGCCTAATAGATTTCTTACCAGTACAGGCTGCCTGAGAAATTCCCCCAAGGTTCTCGAGTGTTTGTCATAGATCCCATGCTTGCGACAGGTGGGTGTGTGTGTTTGTGTGTGCCTACGCGTGTTTAACTTTTGGGTTCTATTTGGGATTAAATGTCACATCATCATACTCCTCAAGCCATCTTGATCTATTACCAAGTGTCCATTTCTTGGTTAATTGAGTTTCTGTATCCCTGTCCTCTGCATTGCTTCTAACTTCTTACATATCAGAACACATTATTTGATTAAATTGTGTTCATTGTGGATTTAGTATTTACGATTTGGAAAAGTATATAATGGATATGGCATTTTGTGAGGTCCTTTCAAAAGTTGCAACTTTAAGTTGAGGGGTGTTATTGTTGGCTATACCAACTCAACATTTTTATTGAGTATATAAACACAAAACCTACAGAATAGGATCATTTCTTTGTTGTGCATGTGTACATTATGGAATCATCTTACGTGCAAGAGTTTTTAATATGTGGGATATATTTATGCCCTTGAACTCATCTATAATTGTTTGGATGCTTCAAAGCTAATAATGCTGCGAGGGGATGGACCAGTGATGTTTCTTGTATGATCTTGTAGGTGGTACAATAATTGCAGCTCTTGAACTAATAAAGGCCCGTGGAGTTGATACAAAGAACATTAGAGTGGTTTTTTTCTCTCTAAAGCTTTTCTTGCTGACTGTGTTTGATAATATGCCTTGTTTATATGTTACGTTAAGCTTCTTTTATAACCAATCCTTTAGTTTCAGACCGACATTATTTGCTAAAGAACTTGTGACCTATATCACTGGCTGCTCCTCCTTGCATGGAAATTGAATTCCTAATTCATTTTTACATTTCTATTGCTGAAATGGGAGCATTAGAATTTTGTGGTATACTGACTATTGAATTTTTTTGGTTTAGATATCTGCTGTTGCTGCTCCTCCCGCTCTTCAAGAATTGAGCGAAAAGTTCCTGGGGTAATAACAATACTAATGCATGAAATCAGATTATCTCATTGCCCTATAATTTATCAGTTAGACTATAGTCGCACATTTGGTTTAATAGGATTGTGCATTCTCTTCAGGCTTCATGTATATTCTGGAATTCTTGATCCCACTATTAACGAGAAAGGGTAAGATGATGATAATCATAGTACTACATAGAACCTAATTGTTTGTTGTAGATTATCATGAATTCTCTATCCGTTTTCAGGTTTATTATTCCTGGAGTTGGGGATGCTGGTGACCGTTGCTTCGGCACATAAATTCAGCAATTTATATTGAACCGGCTAAATTTTCTCTGCCCTTGTTATCCCTCAATTTGGTCATACTAAGGTATTAAATATCTCCAATTTTTATTTTGAAGTTTCTGATGAGTTTGTATAATTTTCATATTTCTGGCACCTCAACAAATAGACAAATTAATGGTTTGCTTTCCTATTGCCATGCCATATTTGTGACACGAGCTCCTGTTATATGCATTGACCCTGCAATGAAGTAATTATCTATCTTAAAGTTATTTCGCAGAACAATTTGTATTTCAGTTGATTGTTTATCTAGATCAAATTTGACATATACGAAAAAAATGAAAGTGCACATCAGATTGCCAGTATTATTCGGGTGAGCCTCCAATACTTTGCTGATTCGTAAAACTTGAAACAATAGTTTTTATTTTGTTTAAAATTTTAGTATATCAACCTTAAAATCAGTATGATTATTGTCTTGAAGGCAGAAAGCGATGGCAAAAGACCAACAATAATATCTGGAAATGGGTTGAGCTGCCTTCCTCTTCTATTCCTCTTGAGTCTTAACATATTCTTCTAGACTTTGTTTTCCTTGAACATGTTTGAGCATTATTTAAACAGGATAGAAATCGTGCCTTATAAATTGAATTTACTCTTCTTTCAGCTCCAACTAATTCATTACCTCAGTGGTCATGTTTCGAATTCTGGATGAATTCAGCCATCTCATCAAGCGTTTGCATTTCGTGTGGGCTTGATAAGAGTGATTGTGACAGATATTTGGGATTTTCATGCTGTTTGGTGTGCTTTTCGGGGTTGGATGTCCTGTTGCCTTCATTTTTGCATTTCCGGTGTTCATATTAGGTTGGGATTGGTATTTGCATTTTTTCCGTTTGTTGTTTGTTTGTGCTTCCCCATTATATTAGGTAGCTTCCCCCCCCCCCCCCCCCGGTACTTAGCGCAGATGTATTTTCAGTTTATTGTTTGTTTTTATTTGCAGGGGTTGTGCTCATTGCCTTTGCATAAACCACTTGTTTGATGGTTCGTGTTTGTTCTTTCAGTTGGCTACTGTGCCTTTAGCTATGAATCCGTGTTCGTCATCTGCCGTTCTCGACTGCTTGGTTGATTGTGTTCTCCAGCCCTGCCCATCTTTGTTTGCTTTGCCATCTGTTCCTGGTGCTTGTAATGTTGGATCACCTGCCCCTCTGGATAGAGGAACTTGTATGTTTTGTCTACTTTTCGCTTGTTCTCATACGCCTGTGTTTTGTGGTCGGATTGTTTTGACTTTCCGCCTTATTGCTTCTTTGTGTTCTTTAAAAAAGTCGGTGTTCGAGGGATTGATCTAGCAACAAATGTTCCCGTTCTTGTAACACATATTGGGTCTGCCTCTTCGCTAGGTTTGTTACAATATTCCCTTTCTGCTTGTTGGCTATTGTTAGCTCTTTCTCCATGTTAATCCTTGTTGTTATTTATGGTGTGTATGCTTCCGTTTTTATGTGTTCGGTTTTTCCCCTGTGTACATACAGTGGGCCAGTGCAAGAGCAATGGGTGGCCATTTTCTACTGTATTGCTTTGTCATTTCTTATCTTTACTTTATATTTTTTCGTGACGTTGGTCTGGTGTTATTTGTTGCAGTTCTTCCCGTATTCGCTGAAGAGGTTTCCCAGCCCCCACAGAAGCGTCGCCGCACTAAAAGTATAACTATTGCACAGGGGCTGCCTTACATGCTTTTCTTTTTTAAGCACCTCTCTGCTGCCCTTATAACTGGTCCTTTTTATCCTTTCTTCTCCAGGTAAGGTGGGGCCTGGTGTTGCTCATCATCCTAAGAATGCTTCATTTCCAGAAGGGGCTGCGCCACCTGGTTAGTCGCGGGGTTGTTTGATTTTTCCAATTTCCTTTACCTCCCTGGTTTTTCTTTTCTGTTCTTCTTCTGCTCAATTCGTGCTTTCTTAGTCGCATTATGCTTCCTATTGCGCTGCTTGTATGATTATCCTTTCGTTTGGGTTGTTCTCTCGTTTACTATGCCGTGGGTTTGCATCTTTGTTCCTGCTTTCTGTTTAATTTTTTCCCCTCTTTATGCTGTAGTTGGGCCACGGTCTTCCCTTTGCCATTTGCCTTTTCAGCCATTTGTCTTGGAAAAAGTTCCAAGCTGCTCGCATTGTGGCGCTTTCAAATTCCCCCGAGAAACGAAAAACTTCTGCTGCATGGATGGAGATATCTGCATTGCTTTTAATCGGGTGCCTGCTACGCTCAAGGAACTTCTCCTTTCGTCCTCCGAAGAAGCTATTGTCTTTAGGGAATATATCCGTGCAATAAATAATAATTTATGATATGGATTGAGGAGATCCTTTGGGAAAAAAATATGACATGGATGTCTATCGGTACAAAGGGATTCTATATTTTGCATACACAGATCAGTTGTATACCCTGCAGGTAACCTTATGAAGTAGATGCCATAAGTTAGATTTCCAGTTTGTTTCAGATTTGTAAATTGAAAATGAAGTGAATTATAACAAATAGAATTAAATTGGTGGGCATAGTTCTTGCCATAGTTAGATTTCCAGTATATGACATAGTTAAATTGGTAGATTTCCAGTAGATGCTATAGTTAAATTGGTAACCTTATGAAGTAGATGTCATAGTTCTTGCGTTAGCTTGGTTTGAAATAGAATTATTTGTTTCATTCTAGCACAACCTCTTTTCTTTCTAGAAACTATGAACTTTTTTGACAATGAGATTTTATAAGTACTAATAATAGATACATACATGGAAGGAGGTGTCTATCTGGTGCCGATTCTCATGCTATTGGTGTTACCAAAAAAAACTTAGTCCAATGGCACTCCTGTTCTGTTCTAGAATGTAGGAGCGAATGTGCCTCTGGTGATACCTGATCTCAAAACTTGCATCAGTAAGGAGAAGGGCTTAGCTATTAGATTTGATGGAGTAATTGGAAAGCCTATTGTCAGTCATTGTCTATGCTTTCACTGTACTATTATATGGCAACCAATAGCTGAAGGATGTTCCATATGATATATTGAGATGATTTAGTATCTTCCTTGTACACAGATCCTGGTACAACATATTAAGACAGTTCTTCAGGGCTGAAGAAGCGCATTAGTTCTGCACTTGTTTCTGTTGCAAAGGAGCATGCTGGCAGCAGAGATCACTGAATCAAAGGTTTGCTTGATGTTATATTTTAATATATATTTTCTTGATTTTTTTTTGCTGTAGCCTTGAATGCTGAACACTTGATAAGAAACACATGCATTATCTCTATATGAAAACTATATGGTTTTTCAGTTTTCACCAATCTTTTGAGTGGTTGATTTTGTTCTAGGATGTAGCGTTCGTAAGTGTTTAGGCGGTATTTTTTTTTTTTTTTTTTTGCATACATAATGATCATTGACCATGTTCTGATGAACAGCCTGACCAGAGAGCTCTATTACTTAACATCTTGTCAAAATATTGTTAAGGTACTTGCCCTCTCCTCTGGAATTTTTGTGTGATATAGTGCAATATCATTTTGTGTTCAACATTAATTATTAAAACTGATGCAGTGAAACAATGAAAGGCCTAAAGTTGTGCGTTGCCTTTTATGGTTCAATATACCTATCAAATCAATTGGTTATCTTTAACTCACTTTTATATACTTACACTTGTTTCTTCTTTTGCTATGGGCAGCTGTACGTGCAAATAGGCTGTGCGTAGAACAGCGCATTTTTCTAGTCTTATATATATATATCTTTTCTATATATTATAAGAGGATTTGGGAAATAGTTCCAAGCCCAATTTGAAATCTTAACCGTCCGTCCTAATTGAATTTGAATCGTAGCTGCTCATTTCTAAATTGATTTTGGAGCGTCGGTTCACAAAGTGGAGCTGAGATGGAATCGTGGCCATCGGATCCAAATGTTATTCGGTTTAATCCAGATATCCATTCCCTTCCTCCGACGATTCTCGTTCCTCAGATTCGGCCTTGCTCTCGCTTCCCTTTTCCGCCGCCGTTTCCCCTGTGTGTCGTGCCGTTCTTCCCTCCACACGGTCCGACGCTGCCCGACGTTGAATTCTTCCTTCCGCCGCTCGTCGATTGTTCCAGTACCTGCTGTCGGCTGTGGCTTTTAAGGTAAGGATTTACTGTAATTTTAGTTTTAGGGTTATTGTTTTGGGGGTTTGGGTGGTTGGGTGTTGTGTCCGCCTTCTTCCTCTCCAATTTCCCTGATTTTCTCTTGCTCTGCCCTAATCTCAATCGGATTGATTTCAGCTGCCAATCCCGCCGGTTTATTTTGTGTTATGGTTCTTGTTTTTTTGCCGCCGGTCAAGTGCTTTTCCAATTTATACTATGTTTTCAAGGATATATACGACCACCATAATTTAACTCGATGTGGGTTTCTTATCCCTTTGCAGATTAGCAGTGCCGTCGCTCCCTGCCTGCCTCCGCGATCGCCGCTGCACTCACGTTGGCTCGATTGCAAAGCGACTGTCTGGCTGCTCGCTCGCCGGCGTTGATTCTTGCCTTTACTTCGCCTCCTGAGATGCCTTGTGCCCAGGTACTGATCGGTTAACATTCCGTCTGGTTTGGTTGCGTTCTATACCTTTTTGCTTCTCCTGTTCCATCTACTCTGATTATGATTTATCTGGAATGTGTATGTTTGGCAGGCTGAGGTGAAGTTTCTAGGTGACCTTGTCCATCCAAAATAAGCTGTTCGAGCATTGCTTAGGCCACGGAGAAGCTGTTGTCTTTCGACAATAGAGCATGCAGGTGAGATTTAATTGTGCGCCGCTTTTCCCATTTAAAGTATTTGGAGCTTGGTTTTATCGCTGAATAAGTTATTTTCGAGTGTTTTCGTCAAATTGATTTTGTGGCCTTTTTTCTTTCCTTTTGTTTTGGGGATTGTTCGATAGTGTTTTGCTTCATGTTCATAATTGCTGGAACCGTTGTTCTGGGTTTTGAACCTATTAAGTTTCATTTAATGATTACTCCGATGTACATAATTCACTCTTGATCTATCTCTATCTGTAGACTATAGATAAGCTTATATAGACAGGTGATAGTGAACAGTTTTTCCAAAATGCTATTCGAGAACAAGGTCGCGGCCAGGTGTTATCATATGTACTTATATTTCCTACTTTGTGCTCCTCTCATTGTCTGTTTTCTTCATTCCAGTTTTTCCAGTCTACCAATGCTTATAGACATGTTTCTCAAAGCATTCTGAACTGTGCTAAATTTGTCTTTATATCTTTTATCGTCTATCTTATATTATATTTGTTTACAGGTATTGGACACTTTGGCCGAAATTCTGGAGCGACCTGATGCTATTAAAGATTTAGAAAAGAAGCTTTTAGAACTGGAACAGGTATGTTTTGTTTTTCCCCTTTCCCATGCTAATGATTATGCTTTTAAGGACTTTGTTGTGAATAGAAAACTAAGAATTATCTTTGGGTATCTGGAAGTTTTCTTCTTTAATCTTAGATTTTTTTGCAATTCTGTTGATATTCAAACTGTTTGTGATAGGGTGGGCTCAGTTTGGGTACCCAACTCTAAACAATTGGGTTCACCAAACATTTATGTGTCTGATTTTGAATTTTACAATTCTTCCCCAACCAAATTCTTTCTGATGTCTGCTTTCACATACCCTAGAAAATAACAAGGTTGGATTGGGTACCGAAATAATTTTTATGTTCGTTTGAATTGAATTGAAAAGTAGATCATTAGTTATTTAATATTATACGACTAAAGGCCAACAAAAGCAATAACTTGATATCAATCTGTCTGATTTTTATGCCTTTGCTTGCTTTAATTTGTACCACTTTATAAAACACTAAATTTAAACATTACGGTAAACATTGGAAATCCTTGTAATAATTCTTCATTTTCTTCTGTTGATTCACTTATTTATATTAATACTTCCCGCTAGGCGGATATCATTGTCATTTTAGAAGAAAAAATAATTTTGAATAGTTGCTGTTCTATAAGTTTCAAGAAAAATTTAGATTTTCACTTTTACCTTGATTTATTGTCATATAACTATCCTATATATGAGATAAAGTGGTGTATGTTTAATAGAATGTTCATAATTTAATTTGTCTAAATATACGCAGAAGTTATAAAATCACAAATATTTGTGGACTATGTATTTTACGTATATATAGATTACAATAAATTTTCAAAAGTGTGGAGTAAAGAGCAGGGGTCAGTAGATATTTTTGCTCACCCATTATGTGGTTTGCTTCTATATCCCCCTTGAATGGTTTTATTCCCATTCTTTTTTGTTGTGTTGAATGTTGAAAAAAGAGGTACTGTGGCTGTCATGTAACTGTAGTTCCCTTTTTTGAGATGACTCAATTATTATTCATAAACGTTATTGCCACTTTGAAATTCTTATAATAATTCTTCATTCTTATATTGATTTACTTCTGTATATTATTACTACAATGATTCGGATATAATTGTCATCTTATAAACAAAAGAAGTTTATAAATAGATTACATTTTATAAGTTTCAAGATAAAATTGTTTCAACTTTCCACTTTTATGTTGACTTATTGTCATACAAGTATACAAATATCCTATCTTAGGTAAAGGAGTGTATTCAATAGAAGAGTGGTAATAATACTTATTTAGCTAAATATGGCGAAAAGTTATAGAATGACAAATATTTGTGGACGGTGTGAAAATGTATTTACTAAAGTCCAAAACTTCAAATAATGTGGTAGATCGATCATTTTGTAGTACATATTTGTATGTTTTGTTGTTGCTAGGTTTCAATTAGTCTCCTTTATAACAATTTCGTGTATATTTCTACCCAAAAAATTGTTGGAACTGATGACCGATGGATATCCGTTCAGACTGGAATTCAAAATTGGAGAGTTGTTGCTGGTCAGTTTTACTTGCTGCCCTTATGTTTCATGTGCATTTGTTACCGTGGATGTTTCGCACCCAACCCAACTTTGTTGTTCAGATGAATCAATTCATAGGAACATGTTGTGTCTTCAAGCTGGTTGTTTGCTAACTCCCAATGGGTTTAGTCCTTAAGAACATTTTCCGCTGTTGTTAAATGTTGTTTCCGGTCATGCTCTTTTCCATCCTGTTGATAGGGGCCCGTCCCTTTTATGTTGCTTGGTTGCTTGTTATCTATTTTCCTTTCCTGTGAATTAGTATTTAGCAAAATCGCTGTCGGCTGTATATGTATTACTATCTATTTTTTACTGTTATAGATAATGATTCCCAGGGTGCTGAAATATTGCTGTTTGCTCTTTCCTTTCAGGGCGGGGTGGTGCTTAACAACAAACACTGTTGCTGCTTGAGGGAATCTGATCAGGTTGTTCTGCATCTTCCTTTTCCCTCAAGTACTCCCCTTCCGATCTCTTTGCATTCATCGCTTTTTTTGGGTGCTCAACCGGTCTTTAATTATTATTTGCTTGCATCTTGCTTGACTCATCCTTTTCCGTGTGCCTTTTTCCCCTCCTCTATGCAGCTTCTTACCGGTCCTGGTGTTGGCATTTCTTGGGAGTTTCCCACTGTGTGTTGAGGGTTTTCCCATAATGGATGCTTCTTCAGCGGTTCCTTTCGATGATGGCTTGGTTGATTGTTATGTTCACTCTTGCTTATCTCCTCCCGCCCCAACCTCCTTTGGGCTTCCTCCTGCTGGGGGTACTACAGACGCACGTAATTTCCCACTTTTAGTTTTGTTTTGATTTAATCCCTTTTTGCCCTTCCTCCCCTGTTTTCTTTCTGCCCGTTTCTTAGCCTATTACTGCCTTTCCATTGTTTTTTGCCTTCTCTTTAAAAAGGTTCCCTCCTAAATATGGATCCAACAAGGACTGTCCCTGTTCTTGTAACTTCTGCTGCACCAGCCCCCTCCGTAGGTTAGTTTGCTGTTTTATTTAGGTTTTTTATATGCTGTGCGTTATTTATGCGTGTTTGTTAATGTTATTTATTGTGTTTTATATGGCGCTGTTTGCTGTGTCTTCGGTGCGTTACTTGTGCAGGCAAGCCAGCATTATTTAAGTGAACGAATTATTTAGGTGCTGGTTACCTGTTGAAGTCCTTAGTTTTGGGTTTCCTGTGTATTGATTATTCGTAAGAAGTCTGTTTAAGAGTCCAAGTTTCCTACGAAGATTGTACTAGAATTTGATGACTTACTATTTTGTGAAAATTGTTTGCTCGATAATTTTTGCTGCTGGAACTTTGCAAATATATAATTTACCTGATAGATTTCAATCATAGCCATTTGTTTCCGTGTACACTAAATTTGCTAGAATCTGCTGTCTGGCTCTCACATGTTCTAATCCGCTGGCCTTTTATTGACAGTTGAGCTTTTGTACGGCTTTGTTTCGCATTCTCATGAATCCTTTTGTACTAGATTGATGACAAATAAAGCAATTCAGGATTCCGAAGAGAAGTTCGAATTGTACCGGAGGAAAAAAAATAGAAGCCCTTGTCAGTTGATCTTCTTACTTTTTGCTTTCTGGTTTCTTGTGTATCATCTTGGGGAAATCATGCACTTATTTCTTATATAGCCCAGGTGTATAAAAGTTGGTGGTGGAATCTTTCTTTCGAACTTTTTTTTATTAATTCATTCTTTAGGTTTTGTACCAATGTTGCTGTACTTTCTGTATTTTGCTTTTGCATATGGTCCAACTGCCTTTCCCAGTCTCCAATTTTTAAATTGGTTTGCCAAAACGACTGACTTGGATTCAAAGTTGGCAAGTTGGGTGCAAAATACTGCAACATGGATGGAAATGCCTTCCCATAGACTTTTTATAAAATGTAAAACTGTGTAGTTCTTATGAACCAAATGTCCGGTTGTGCTCATCAGGAATTGTTTACTAATACTAGAGTTATTATTAGAAAATTACTACTCTCTGTCTGTTAACCTTATGATTTATATATGTATCCCAAGGTGGACCTATTATTCTGTCTCAGGTATAATTTGGATAACATATTTAAGCTTGTCAAAAAATGGCAACCAGCTGAATGATCTAAACAGACTTCTTTCAAGGAATTTACATGCCTAAATCTTTGCTTGTTTTGTTCCAGATACAAAATGAGTATGGGAATCTCGATTCTGCATATGGTGCCAGTGCAAAAACTTACATCAACTGGGCTGTCTCAATGGCAACTTCACTAGACACAGGGGTGCCATGGGTGATGTGTCAGCAAAGTGATGCTCCTGATCCTCTTGTAAGTTTGTTGTTGTGTTCTTTTTTTTTTTTAACCGAAGGTCATTCACAGAACATGCTGTTAGTTTGTTTGGTCATTGTATTTGAACTGGTGAATAACTATGCAGATTAACACTTGCAACGGGTTTTACTGTGATCAATTCACCCCAAATTCAAACCCGAAGCCCAAAATTTGGACGGAGAACTCGAGCGGATGGTACAACTTCCAGCGTATTATTACCTTGAGACGCTTAGCTGTTTCTACATGTATCTGTTCAATTGATTTTTAAGTTGGATGAATTTATTAGGTTCTCTTCATTCGGAGACCCTCTTCCATACAGACCAGTTCAAGACCTTGCTTTTGCTGTGGCACGGTTTTTCCAGCTTGGTGAAACCTTCCAGAACTATTACATGCTACTTACCGTAATCTGTCTTCGGGATTTTTCAGTGTTTTTCTTTCATAATAGTAATATTTTCTCTGGACGGTATCCTTCTTTCTTTCTTGCGCTTTTTGAATTAATCCATGATCTCATACCACAATTTTCGGTATTTGGAAAAGTTTTGACCTCATTTGGGTGCATGTGTTATATCTGGAATATGTTGCTGGGGATTGGGGATGAGAATTCAAAATAACCAACTGCTGGTCTGCTACCTACTACCCTCGTGAATTTGTTATTTTCTGGGTCGCAAGAAATATTGTTGGGAGTCGGGACTTGGGTGAATAATACAGTTTGCCCCCTGTTCCAGTTTATCTCATCATTTTCTTTATTTATTACTCCCTCCGTCCCAGCTAACGTGTCCTGTTTGACTTTTTGACACTGTTCATTGTTCTACTTTGACTCGATTTTATTGCATGTATATATTTGGAAAAAAATAGTCGAGTTGGATCTTGTTAGAATCGTATTATCATGTAGTTTTAGAATATATATTTTACATAATTTTTTGTTATACACATTTTGAGATATTAACGGTTGAAAAAGTGTCTTGGATTGTGTGCAAAAGTGAAACAAGACAAGTTAAGTGGGACGGAGGGAGTAGTTAATTAATTTTTGTCTTTTTGATTGCTTGGAGTTGAATTATGCTTTCGACGAATTTTATCATTCATTAGAATAAGATTATGGGTATTGATAGTAAGCTTATATATTATTTATTTAATTTTTTTAAAATTTATTTTATTTACCATCTGATAGCGTTATTTGAGGAAAATGGCAGCTGCTCCGCCGCTGCACTCAACAATTCTTGTGTTTGTTTACACATATGTTAACATCTACCATAGAGATCGTAATTTTTTCCCACATCTATAGTAAACATGTCAAAAGCAGCAGCAGTCTAGCAGTCCTGACATCTCCCAACACCCATCCCCCTAAAAAAAAAACTACTTGCACTTACCTACAATTATTTATTTTTCCCCACGGGCAGTTGTACCCCTCAGTTCGCTGTGCATTTGCACAGCGTCTCCAACTAGTACTATATACTATATATAAGAAGGACTGCACAAAATTTGGCCTGCTGTATTTTAATCCAGACCGTCTATTCCATTCCAATTTCATTTGTGACCATTGGATGGCCGGGAGTGTTCCTAGCCATTGGATCTTTGCTCAATTCAATTTCGACCGTCCGATCCCCAATTCCATTCCTCATCGTAGGATACTTTCATTTGGGATCGTTGGATCCTCTTTACCCTCTTTCTTTCGTTACCCTCCCCACTTTTGTCCAGGCTTCACCAAGCGCGATTCTTCCCGATTCTTCTCCCCTAAACTCGCGATTTGTCTCCGATAGCCATTCGTCCGCATCCAATCGGCGGTGCCCATTCCTGCTTTACCTCCGGCGCCACCACTTTACGCCGGGCCGACCGCTCGGCGGTGGGGAGTTGTGCTGTTCGCCGCTGCATCCCCTCGTCTTGCCAATTCCACGTTCAGTTGTCGCACTCCTGTCAATCGCTTCCGTTGCCGGGCCCGGGCGGTGACGCGCGAGACCACGCACCGGTTTGCTGTGTCCCCGCCGTCTCCTCTGCACTTCCCGGGCTTACCGGGAATATGCCCTTAGAGTACACAATGGGGGTACTTTTCGATTCTTGTTCGATTGTCTTCTGCTTTTGCAGAAACCCGCACTTTTGCGGGCTTTTCGTTTGCTCCTCGGTATGCGTTTTGTTTGGGGTACTTTTTGATTCTTGTTCGATTGTCTTGTGCTTTTGTAGAAACCCGCACTTTTGCGGGCTTTTCGTTTGCTCCTCGGTATGCGTTTTGTTTTGAGTACCCTCGGCGCCGGGGAACAGCGGCAGCGGGCTGCTCGCCGGAGGAGGTGGGGGGCCGCCGGTGGGGGAAGGAGATGGCAGCGGGCTGCATATATGCTCGACCATACTTCTCTTATTTGTTACGTATCCGTGTTGCCAGAACCCTAATTGAACTCTTTTCCCCGTTTCCTGCTCGCGATCCGTCAATTCCCTTCTAAAATGTACAGGGCAGCCGCCACCGCCGTTGTTGCCTCGTCGAGAAGGTTAGATGCAGTAAGAAGTTGTGCGTGCAGGTCTTCTGCTTCCAGAAACCTGGTGTGTGCTTTGTCTATTGGATTGGTTAACTTCAAGTGATTGATGCATATTTGATCTTTATTAATTTATTGATTGAATTTTTGGATGGAAAGGTATGCAACAGGCTTGTTTGTAGCAGGAATTATGTCGCCAAGGACATTTGTTTCGGCACCGCAGTTCGAATGGCTATGCTTGATGGAGTTAGTGAACTCGCGGAAGCTGTAAAACTGACAATGGGACCGAAGGTTGAAATACTCTTGTTTTTTTAAGCAGCGCTATGTGCCCCTTTTTGTTAGTGACCGGTTATGATTTATGCCCAATTATTTGTGTTTTTTTTAAAAGAAAAAGTTCATTTCTAATATATTGTCTTTCAACAGAAGGTGCAAAAGGCTTTGTTATAATCTGGTGTCCATTCCAAATCTGATGAAAGGCCTGTCACAGTTGCCGATTACGGTATGGTGTTGTCTTTTTATTTTTTATTTTAAATTCTGTACTTTTTTGCAAGTGGATGGGAGGACCAAACGGCATCGGCATGTGCATAAAAAATCTTCCATCGTATGCTGAGTGCTGACAGCTGAGATATGTGGCATTTCTTTTTAGGACGTGGGGAGGTCCAAATGATGTCTTTATTTGTCACATAAGATATCTAACCTACTTTATTAATTTTCTTGATCTCTTGCACGCCTACTGTCTTGCCTTATGATTTTAAAAATTCCCACTCCTCCCCCCCCCCCCCCCCCCCCCAAACAATGAGGCAATCCTTATTAATATGAAGCTTGATTATTTGAAGCATAAGAAAGGTTGTTACTTTGTTGTGGAACCATTAATGGCAGAATTTTTGTTTCCTCTAGCTTTTTTATTGATACATATGGATCCTCTAGATTCTATAGCAAAATCCAATCAGTGACTTTGAACTGCACTTCTATATCACGAAATTCAGGATTACATTACTCAATTTCAGTATATGGATGACTGACTGGGAGAAAGTGATTTCTACTTTGAATAGAAATTATTCTTAGGGATATGTTAAGAAAAATGAGTGACTGTACATACCCTATTTGTCTATTTTTTTTGTTCGGTCTGTATATAAACCTCATGTGGTGACTGTAAACCCTATTATTATTTAGGATGGAATTTCGTTCAGTCCAGTGTAATCTATGAATATATTGGAGACATTGACATTTTCTGTTTGTAGATAATGAAGTGTGTGGGATACTCCTGTTTAAGTCAAGTAAACTGTGCTGTGGAGATGAGATGATGATTGAATACGATAAGTATCTATTTCAGTCTAAAGGTGTATGAGTTTTACTCAATGTCTTGTTACCTTATTTGAAGCTGACCAAATATATAGTGAGAAGCAGGCCACAATTTTGCTTTATCGGCTAATTTTGAAGCTTTGGCTGCCTGAAGCTATAATGGTTTGGTGATACCTGGGGGTCACATACCAGAATATTTGGCACTTAATGAGAAGGTTTTCAAGTAATGAAACACTTTGTGGAATAAAGAAACCTATAGCATTCCTCTGCCACAGACACCAGCTTTTATCCTTCATGAATGCCTTAAGATACGTTTCTACTCTCTGATGATGTGCTTGATATTTTTGGAGCTTTCAAATTGCTTCTGTATCTGAATTTGTCTTTATGTTTCATTTGTTCAATATGGATGTTGACATCAGTATTTTAGATTAGAGTTTTTAATTTAAAAATGTGACATTCTTAGATTTTAGTTTTTATTTTCAAGTGACAGAGCATGCTATTTTGTAGAGTGGAATTTTAATTTGAAAATATGTCATTCCTAAATTTTAGTTTTTTGTTCAAGTGACATAGCATGCTATTTTATATCGATTTATATACTCGTTCGCTTCCCCCTGCATTGTCGACAGAGTCAAAGATCCATAGGTCAGTGTAATGCCCTAATTTATCAATAATTTACTTTGCAATCGATTCAAGAACATTTTTTCCACTTTTCTTGCGTGAGCTTTTGGATCCTGCGATTAAGGGCACCATTAATGTACTCACGGCGGGAGAGGTGTAAATGGATAACAGTTCAACATTTCTGGAACTGGAATTGGAAGGTATTGTTGCGCACTTGATATGCCATATATTGTGAACCGCTTTAGATAATCAGACTTCTAAAGTTTGTGCGCATTGACTAAAAACAATAGTGACTGCTGAAAGGCCATTGATTATTTTACCCCATTTGTTTACATCATGTTCCATTTTCGATATTAAACAAAATATAACAAGCTCCATTTATGCTTTACTTTTGCTTGGTTTGGATGAATGAATGTCTTTATGTTCACCGGAAAATAACTACCCACTGTTCCACCAGAATTGTTAAAGTTGATGTCTTTTTGGCACAATCTATTATCATTCTGAACTGAACTTCGACCAATAGCATTCTCTAACAGTATAAGAATGTTTTGATATCTCACTCTATTGAAGTGAAAAGTAAAATGAAAGTCCTTGCAAGGGTCAACCTGGTAGATGATATTAGTATACAAAGGGCAAGCTTCAATGATTGATCTTTATGGAATTTACCATTGTTGCTGTCAACCGTGGTCTGGAAGGCCATCTGTCCTTTTTCTGCTTGGAATTGATCAGCTATTTGGTTCCTAATGTGAAATCATATTTTTCTATTGTTGCTTTTTAGGTAATATACTCTTGGTTTGTTTAAGTTTTATGGAATTTAGTTTGCTGGCTTGGTATCCATTAGGTTTGAGCTTCAAAATATGTTGTAGTAGCAGTATGCTTGAGGTTTATATGTTATTATCTGGTTTCTTTCATGTCTGCATGCATTTTATTTTATTTTATGAAATGAAAGGGGCATAATTTGTAGGTTTTGTTAATGCAAGTGTGACCGCCAGCTCTTACTTACATGATTGGGTGATGTATTACACTATTATGATTCAAAACATTGCTGAATTGTTTAGCTGTGGAATTTTAAACGTTGCCTTTTAGCTCTAAAGAGTGTGTGTGCATTGTCAGGGCGGGAAAATTATTCTCTGATTAGGACGATGATCTGTTGGTAACAATTAGCTGTTAGATGTATCTTGCATTTGTTTTCTTCCTTCTCCCTTTTTTTTTTACCTTTTTTTTTTGCCCTTTCTATTGAAGGTTATTATGACATTCAGATTGGTGAAGATATCTGAACATTATTCAAATAAGCAAACTTTGTCATCGGTGAGGTTCGGTGTTTTTTGTTCGATTAAATTTTTTAAGCCAATTTTAAATGCTTTTGATGATGATTGATTGAAATTCTTGAAGATTGCCTTTAATTCTTTTAAACATTGAGCTCGATTTTTTTATTTGCCAAACATTTTTCAGAAAGCTTTTCATTCGTAGAGATTGAATGGCTTTCTTCTTTATTTGATTGATTGTTTTTGTGGTTGATTGTACTATTATTACAGCTTTGTTGTATTGATTCTGACTAAAGATCCCACAAGGATTTACTTCCTGAGATGGGGTATCATCCCTGTTTAATGTTTGGTAGGAGACAAGAAGTCGTGTGTAATGTATATCTATCAGCATATTGGCTTTCGGTTTTCACCCACCCCCACACACAACTGATTCTTGTAATTCCCAACATACTCCATCTTTATATTTACTTTCAGGAGTTCATGTCTAATTAGAACCATCAAAAGTATGTCTTCACTACTGATATTTTTTGTATTTCATGCTTGAAATTTTGGTTTCTTACTTTTTTCTGTAACCTTGTTATTTGCAGGAATCTTTTTCTAACTGTGGAGGATATTCTCAGCCTTCCGTGGCTCATGGTTTGCATCCACCGCAACTTCCAGATATGCTTTAAACTTTTCTGTTCTATTCTTTATCATGCATTTTTTTTTGCTGCAACTATCACAGAATCAAATTGTCATTGCCATTCAAGCTCCTCGTGCAAGCACCATAGAAGCGCCAGATCCCGACGAGGTTGGTATTTTGAACCCAGTGTTAACATATTTCTTCATTCCATATGTCCAGGAGTCTTAAACTAGACATGCATTCTCTTTATTTTATCAGCCACGTTATGTTGATTACTGGTTTCTGCCCTTGTAGGTGATTGGAGCCTCATGGTATATTGGTATTTTCTCTCAATAGAACGCGTAACCAGTTGCTGGATAAGAACTTGTAAGCAAAACAATTGTTCGAGCATTTTGTTTCATCCAGAGCACGGCGATCGTGAAGATAAGCGATATCTGAACCGGGGATGCCCCATACAGACCCTAATACTTAGAATTTTTACTTTTGGATATTCCTCAAAGCCCTTAAATCCCGTGTCGTATGATCTAAGAACTTTCCACGGAAATTCTTCTTTTGTTTCTGGTGGGGACTACAAAATTTAAGGTAATTGCTTCCTCGATCTAATTAGTTGGTGCCACAATATCATTTTTCATTTTAAAACTTGTTTTTAAAATGTACAATGCAGAATGTATTTTATGGAGAATAGATTTACCTGTTATGATTCTGTATGTTGTTTGTGTAGTTACTAATCTATTCCATAGTGTTTGCTCTAAGCCTAATCTAATATTGCAGTTCTCTCGGGCAAAACCTCAACACAAGCAGCTAATGGTGAGAGCCAATTTCTTCTATTCTACTTTGTGGATTTTATTTTGGTTAAGGAAAGAGTGATGAAATGAGGATATGATATATAGAATCATATCCAAAATACTCCCAGAATTTGTGAGCACAACAAGTTTCTACCCACAAGAAATTGAATTTCCCACTGCTGGTTTGGAATATGTTCTAGGTGAACTTTATAGGCATCGCTTGCTATATTCGCCTGATATCTAACTGCTATAGAGAAAAAGAACTAATTACATGTTTTGTTCTTGCACATGACAATTTTGTACTTGTATTGACCAGGTGATGGTGAAGGGGGCAATGAAATGACAGGCAGCATAGAAATGCTTCGTGAGTTTTGTGACCTTGTCATTGCTTGGAATAATGAACGACAAACCTATGTTTATGTATCCTACCTAAGTTTTGATTTTTATTTTTTTATTTTTTTAATTATAAATATAGGGAACTTGTTTGAAGAAATGTTACAAGAACCAGATGAGGTAGCTACAAAGAGAAAACGCACCAGAAAGATACTTTGGGTACTGCAACAAGCGTTTCGGGTGACTGCTGAATGCTGACAACAGGAAACGAGCCTAATTTATTACTACAAATCATAAGAGATTTCCTTAGTTCATCTCAATACTGTTCTGCCCTTTCATAACCTATAATCTAAAGCAATTGTCTTCTACGCTGCTTAAATTTACATATTATGTCTTGGTTATTGAATTCTTCCAATCGTGCTTGATTGAATTATCTGTGAAGCTTTGTAGATAGAACTTATGGACTGTAGTTGGACACACCTTCTTTCAAAGTTTATTTACTAGATATATGTGTCAGCACGTAAACTAAAATCGAACCGGTCATGGGTACAATTGTTAAAAATTAAGATTCTGATTCCTTTAACACCATTTTCCTTTTGTTATTTCCCGTCGGCTACATGTTTTGATTTGTCTGGCCTAATGAAAATCTTGAAATACCCATTTAAGAATTTTTTTCCCGATTATCTTTTCCAGAGATGGATCTTGAAAGATCAATGTCTTTGCTTCAGGTTTGAAATTTCTTCTCGCTTCATTTATGTTTTTTGTTCGTTCTAACTTTTAATAGTAATTCGTTTCTTGTTAGGCTTCTTTCTTATTTACAAATTGTTTTGTTGGCTTTACCATTTTCTTGATTTCTTTTTCTTTGTGGAGTTTGTTTCTTGAATAATTTTCTTCAATCAATGGCCACCCAGATGTACATCCAAGGACAGTTGGCAACACTTTTGACATCTTCTTTCAAAGTCGGAGTAGCAGGATTCTAGGTTTGTTCGGTTTGAATCTCAATTGATGTTACTGTTCGTATTCTTTGAGGTGCCTAATAAAATCTAGCTGTTGTATGCCATAGAATTCCTCTCTGCCTCTTCTACCTTCTCTTCCCAGAGTTAATGCTTTTTTTATTTGCTTATTGCATTGAGTGAACTGAACACACCTGCATTCTGTCGAGCTTCTAATTACGCAGTAGGTTTGAAATTAGTTTGTATTGCTTACGTTTACCGAATCTGTTGCTAAATGTTGTACTAGAGATTCCATCACACAATTTTGAAAATGTTTTTTAAATCCTTTCTGGATTCCCTTGATAGTAAGTTATTGTTTTGGTTTGTTTGTAGGCCCTTTTGCATGCTTGCATTTGCATAGCATGTTCATTCAGGCCAGCAAAAAATTGGATTACAGTTTCTGATCTTAAAGACGACGCTGCAGACCTGGTAGGATTGATTGGTTTATGCTTGTGCGATTGCATCAGATTTTTCACCAATTGATTTAAGAGTCGTGTCTTAAATAGTGCTGTTTTTTTTTGTAGACACCTGATGCCGATGCAACAGCTTGGAGAACTCTTAAGGTAATTCAAAAATTTTAAACATTATTTTTTTTGATATCCAACAAAATTTTATTTTGATTTCTAACAAATAAGATTAATGTAAAGCAGCATTCTTCGTCACAAGTTCTGATCACTTATCAGCTGCTTGTTAGTCTATTTTGAACAAGTGACCTTTGGGCTTTCTGTACGGGTGATGACTGCTCCATTGGCGTTCGTGCACTCTGCAGTGGGTACATTTTTTGGATCGGTTGATTTTAGATTCACATCATCGAGCTGGATGTTGCTACAAGGAACACTGCTGCTGCACTTGATACTGACAGTAGCACCCTTTCTTGTAGTTGTTCCATGTAGTCCTCTAAAATTCACATCAGATATTTTCACAGCAGAGGTCTGAAAATCAATTATATTTATAGTTAGGATCGTTTGCTTAACCAATTATCGATCTAAGCTGCATAGGTTAAGGTATTGCTTACTTTAGTGTCGCAGGTGCTGTGGGGGCAGTAAAATTGATCTATGACTATAGCATTGTCACTTGCTGTAAAGTTCAAGTTGGTGAAGTTGATGTTCCTAGCAAAGCCAGAACCTCCCTACAGAACCACAGAGAAAAACAATTCTGTGAGTTTCACTTTTGTCTTCTCAATTTTTTGCCTGTACATGTTTGTGATGTTTTTACATGCCATGTTTTGATCCTTGCTCCATTCGTAGTGCCTTTGAAATTGCAATGATCTACGCTTATTGCTTCTACTTGTTCACTCTTTCCATTCTCCCCTAAACTCCCAATACTGGTTAACGAAAATAGGACAAAAAGATAAATGAAGTTATTTGTAGCCTGTGTCAGTTATATTTAACATAGATAACCAAAGTGTTTAATAACACACCTTATCCCATCTCCAGGACCGCAGTTTACCTCTGAGACAAATATGTTTGAAGTGCCTCCATTGATTGCAATGCAATCATCCCCTTTAAAAATATCATGATATAAAATCGCGTAGGATAGATTGCTCCGATTTTTAGTTTATTTGCTTTTTTAATTTCTTATTCTGAATTTCGGTTGGCGGAAAGATGATTGAATCCAGGGGTATTGGGTTTGGAGGTTTGATTTTGGCGTTTATAGAAGTAAATTAGCCTTTAGTGTTAGTTTCCTGATTTGTGTTTATTGTCGTGTTATACTCATTAGGTTTTTGTTGTTTTCTGATGGAATCAGATTTCTTATTGTAGTTTTGCTGCGATTTTTGTGGTTTGATATTTGTGTGAGAAGTTATTGTTGAAGGAACCTTGGTATTCAATTGGAGTTGAGCTTGTCTCTTTTGTCAAGGTTGGTTTTTGAATTATCCATCATTGTGGCACATATCATTTTTTTAGTAGATCGGTTGTGGGTTTGACAATTAAACTTGCTGGTTCTTGTAATAGGATAAGGAATCATGGGATATGAACACTGAAGAAAAGATTGAGGCAGCGGGTAAGAAAAAGGATGAAAGAAATGCACTTTTCAAGGCAGGCAAGTATAAGAGCCTCCAAGAGATACGAGAAGGTGTGCTTGTTTTCATATTTGTTTCTATGAATGGAGGATGCTTATGCTTTTCATTGGAACTCTCTCCTGTTGAAAATAATGCCTATTTTGCAGATTTGAAGAAGAAGTACATGATAGGTGGCAAATTTGTATAAGTCGAAGTGAAGGACAGTTTCAGCAGGTTTGAAATAAGTGATGTTTTACTTCAAAAAATAAATTGGTATGTATCTATCATTGTAAAGAAACTACAGATAAATGATGAGGTTTTTGGTTGAATCAGGTGAGCTTTGTCAATGGAATTCTAACAGTGAAGTGTGGGACTCATGTTGATTATGTTACTGACAGGATAACAAGCCATCTGATCAACGCCATAAAATACAAGAACAAATAGAACAAGAAATTTGACCTTCATATGTTGAATATTTGAATCTATATGCTTTATCTGGTTTCTATTTGTGGTGTTTCTTCTTTTTGTGAGGTGAATCTGGATTTTGATTCAGAAGCAGATATGATAAGGAAGTTTCTGGCTGGTCTTTCCTTACAGCCTGTGAGTTGGCATTATTGAGTAGCATTTATTTGAGTATGCACAATCTGACTTGTTTCTCACACACATAGCTACTGCACTGTTTGCAAATTCACCTTTTACTGAAGGGAAACCAAATGGACTTCTGAGCATCACCTTCCCATGATTGGGAGTCTTCATTATTGTTCTGGAATTTGATTTAATGATTGGGTTTTTATGAGAAGATGCCAGTTAACTGATTGGTTTGTAAGAAAGTAAAAAACAAATTTAACAAATCTGACATTCATCCAATCTCCAAAGGACTCTTGCCACCTAACTAGGGGTGTTATTGAGTCGAGCTCGACTACTAAGATATTTAAGCTTGTCTTGACTTGCAGATATGCAAGCTCGAGTAGCTCGCGAGTATTTTTTTGCTAAGCTCGAGCTCGAATAGCTTGAGGTTGATTTTTTTTAAGACATCTGATTTTCAATTTTGGGACCATAGCCAAAGCTCCAGCTCGAATAGCTTGGCTTGAGGTTGATTTTTTTGAAGACATTTGATTTTCAATTTTTCTTTGTCCCTGCCTTAGGACTTTGCGCAATCCAAAACCGGTCTGTTGCGTAGATTGTTTTGTCTACTGTGCCTGCGCCGCCATCCCTTGATTGGAAATGTTGGTATGCCTTTCTGGAATATTTGAACAAACAGTGTGGCTGGGTCAGTATTGTTTGTAGCTTTATCTTAATATGCAGCACATACTGGTTTCCCCACTTTTAATGTTCTCTTCCTGGATAATTCATAATTGAATATGCTTTTTTATTAAGTTCCTGGACCGGTTGTTTGTGCTTTGAGGGTTGGGATTAATTGTAGGATTGAAATTTGGATTTTGGGTTTCCAAATAAGCATGGAAGTAGGCTTGGGATTAATTATAGTTTACACCTATCAGGTTGCTTACTCTGCTGTTTTATGTAGGCTGTGCATTTTTACTTAAAAGATGGTTGCTATTTTTGCAGAGTCGGGCTTGAATTGATGTCATCAGGCCTCGAAAAACACAATCTACCGTCTGTCCTCTGCCTCCGTCTCGCACTCTGTGTTCCACCTTCCACCTCCGTCAACCTTCCACCAACACCTTCGATCCGGGTAAGGATTTATTCTTCAGTTAATGTTAGTTTGAATTTATCTTGGTCGATTTTACTTTTAGCTTCTAAACTTTCTCGATTTTTAGGGTTACTTTTAGCTTTTGTGTTGTCCACATTTGTCTCTGCCTGAACCTGTCCCCATCTGCCTCCGTCTTCCTCCTCTACAGTAGCAAATGTGGATGAAGGCAAAGATCTAGGTTTGGAACTTTACAAATATCACTTCCGATACAGAATAATCAGATTTTCCGTGGCCGTCTGACAGAAGGAAACCTGCTCGAAAAGGTGATGACTTTGGGGGAAATTCAAATTTGGCCTGCTATGCCGATAAAGATTCAGTCAGAAGTGAGTTATCAACTGCTTTGTTTGTTCAGTAGTTACACAGGAATGCTGTTTAATTTGATGTTATACATTTCCTTCCAGCATAAACCCATCTCTTTAATTGAACAATATTCTGACGGATTGACCCCCTGTTGTTGCAAATCTGTTCACTTGAATTAGCCTTTTATGACATTTAATATTGTTTGACATTGCCAGGTATGTACACCCAAGAGTTTGCTTTTTTGTGAAAAAGTTAAAGAGAGGTTGCTGAGTGCTGATGATTACGAGGCATTTTTAAAATGTCTCCTCGTTTACAGTACTGAGATAATTACGCAGAAGGAATTACAGAGTTTGGTATGTATCGTATGCCTTGTATTACACTTAATTAGCCATTTCAAATAGGAACTTGTTGGCTATAACAAATTATAAACCATGACTCTATAAGCATTTTATTACTTGGTCTGGTTCCAACTCATCATCATCATCCCATGCCTCTGCCACAAACGGTGCCCCATACTGTTCGCCATTCTTTGGCCCTGAACCACTCTTCTGGAAGACTCGGCAAATCACAAATGCATCCTTTTACAGAAAAACAATACCAATAAAGCTAAATTAGATGAAAAAACGCAGTATTTTTAAAAGCTTATTTGACAATGACAATATTATTACAACATGTTCACTCTAGGATAGTTTCCACATCTCGTTATGGTTTCTGGTTCCAATGTATTATATCATACTGATAATTATTGTCCTATAATGACAATTTTAATCTTTAAGTTGGTCCTTCACATATGGTTCTTATTCTTGTTTTCTCAGTTTTCTGATTTGCTTGGAAAGTATCCTGATCTTATGGAGGGTTTCAATGATTTTTTGGAGCACTGTGAACGAATAGGTGGTAAATGATTTTGGCTTGTTAATTTTATTCAATTTGATTCATCTGTATCATTTTAACCAGTTGGATGTATTTCAGATGGATTTCTAGGTGGTGCTATGGGCAAAAGTATGTGATATTCCTATTACTAAATATTTATTGCAATGTTATTGATAATCCCTGAATGGAGCTCCATCTCCCACTTTGCTTCTCACAAAGAATGTTTTGATTAAATTCAGAAACATTATGGAGTGAACAGTGAAGGAAATTCTTCAAAAGCTCTGAGAATAGATGAAAAAGAAAAGGAGCAAAAGCGGGAAGTGGAAGGAAGCAAGGAGAAGGATAGGTACAGTTTGAAATACTGGGGAAAGTCCATCCAGGAACTTGATCTTTCTAACTGCTAACGTTGCACACCCAGTTACCGGCTTCTTCCTGATGATGTAAGGAATCTTGGTGTACAACATCCTTTGAAAATCAGGGTTTTAACCATTCAAATTTTATATTAACATTGTACTTTGGTTTTGCAGTATCCAATATCTACAACTAGCCAGAGATCAGAGCTAGGTGCTCAAGTTCTGAATGATCATTGGGTTTCTGCCACATCCGGTAGTGAAGACTACTCGTTCGAACACGTGAGGAGAAATCAGTATGAAGAAAGCCTGTTTCGATGTGAAGATGACAGGTATAGTACATTAGTACCTTGCCATTTATAAATCTTCTTACATTAATAACTTGCCATTAGTAACTTCATATTACATGAGGATTTCCAACGATAATTGATATAGATTGTTTATTTAGAATTAGAATGTGGTGCATTTTGATTTGATCCAATTATATTAAACTACAGTTTTCAATATAGGATTTCTTCATGTTTTATAACATCTTGTGCCTTGCAGGTTCCCAAAGGGGGTTCCCTGGGTGAGATACTCTGGTAAATATAAAGATTTAATCATCAACATTGTTTGTCCTGGAAAAGACGCAAAAATGGGTTTGTACTTTGACTACCATGTTACGCAAAAATGGGTTTGTACTTTGACTACCATGTTGCTCTTGTGTTAACATATCCATTATCATTGTACCTGAAGCAAGAGCGAGATTGCTATTGTGTGCATTGCTTTTTGCAGTGGTATTGTGTCCATTATCATTATCATCTGTTTTTCATTTAGTAGTTGTGGTAATGTTTTTCAGGATGGCTGCAGTTGTATGATAACAATGGATGACTGGTTTTAAGCTAGAACTGTGGTTGGTCCCAGGAGACGACATTGGAAGATTAAATGATTTAAAGGTTTGAAACTCAGTCTTTATATTACTGAACAAAACAAATTATGTTTAACCTGAGTACCTGACACTATGTCAAGCTGTGGTACAGAAAAAGCTTCGACAAGCAATTGAGTGGCCTTTAAAGCATGCTTCAGCATTTTTTTTTTCTTTTTTTGTTAACTGCATTTGTAAAGAGAAAGGTTGTACCTTGACGACATTTTTTGATTATGCTTTTGTTCTTTTATTGCATTCGGGACGCCCAATTAGAGTTAGCCTACCCTTACTTCCAATCTATATGTTGGGGGTTTGCTCCTCACCCAACACCCTATTCATCCCTTTGTTCCTTGTAATTTATTTGACACTGTCTCACATCACCCTTTCTAAGTCCAGCAAAAAAAAGAAAGAAAAAATCATGTCTTCACATGTGAACAAATTAATTCCCTCATATTTTTCCAATTTAACCAGAACCAGAACAAATTTTGACCGCAGTTCCTTTCTTATGTCACCCAATTTGTCCATATATTTAACATAAAATTGAATAGAGATATAATTTTTTTTAAAAATTCAATCATAAAAATTTATATTTTGCAGAAGAGACTAACTTTATGCAAAACACCAATTCATCTATTTTGTCTTATCATGTTTTTTTTTCTTATTAAAGAAACAAACAGTCCCATGTCAATGAAAATAATATCGATCCTTATAATGTGAACTGTAACAGTCCTACTCTTATAACATTAGCTAACAACTAAACCTCTTTCAAAGGATGTTATAATATTTATAGGATATATTGTAATGACAATATAAGGAATATTTTTTTCTTTTTCCACGGGCAGTTGTATATCCAAAATGTGTTGTGCATCGCACAACGGAATTTATCGCACAACGGAATTTACTAGAAAGCAATTAAATGGTGAAAATAAGAAACTTAAACTGGCTATTAATCTTATTGCTGTTATATATTAACATGTGAGATTGGCACCCACTTTCACAATTTCGAAACATTCGACTACCACATGTGTGCATATCCTATTCGACGGTTATTGTGGATTGGAAGAGGATATCTCAACATATCCTATACGTGGCTAGGGTATGATTTAACACTCATAGATATGCTCACTATGGAGATGGCTATATTCACATAGCTTACATTATATTGGCCTGCTTATATCCACAAATGTCCTATATGAATTCTTAAATAGCCATAGGCAAACATATTTGGGCAGTATCAGAGATCCACCCTCATATGCATGAACAACATGAGAAATTTTCTGCATATAAACAAGGCAAATGAATCCAATTGGCCAGTTAACACCAAAAACGTATAGTCATGCTTCATACACTGTTTACTCAGCTCAAAGTTCAAATTCACATACCTTCAACGATGACACATCTGGCCTACACATCAACTTCAACGATAACCTCATTATATCGTCGACCAACCGTCACTGCTTTATTTAAAGGATGTTATACTCTTATAACAGTCCTACTCTTATGCGTCAACTTCAACGACAACCTCATTCAACTTTATGCAAAAGAGCACCAATTTTATGCAAAACGCCAAATTGTCCTTGTAAGAGTCCTACTCGTATAAATTATAAACATTAGCTAACAACTAAACCTCTTTAAAAAATGTTATAATATTTATAGCACATTGTAACGACAATATAAGGAATATTTTTTCTCTTTTCCATGGGCAGTTGTATATCCAATTTCATTAACCATAGTGAAGAATTAAAACAACTACAAGATAAGGTTGAAAAACTTGATAAAGAAATAAAGGAAATTAAAAACATTGTTGAAAACAATATTGAGAATGTAAATGAAATGTGTAACAAAATCATAAAAATCATTAAAGGATAATGGAAACAGCCTTGAAAGAAGCCACTACTTAATTGTAGTTGAAAGAAGCCTGATAGAAGCCTTGAAAGAAGCCAATTGTATTTTCATAAAAGCCTTGAAAGAAATTTATGAAAGAAGCTTTGAAGTCATTAATCCACTTCTTAGGGGAGGTTTTTGTTTATATCTTACAGTAATAGGTGTGCTTCCTTTGGTCTTTGATTCAAGCAAGCAAGTTTTGAGGCAGCTAGGAGACAGTTGAAGAAAGCTTATTTGCTTAGGTATGTCTTGTTAGTTCATCTTCAAGTGAAATCTAATGAGAACTTGTAGTTCTGTTATAATATTCCTGTATTCTTTATTGTTTGGCCTTAGTTAGTTTTTTCTTGCATGAAGGATGATAATGATAATATTGGTGGTGATGAAGAAAAGTACAGGAAGACGAATGAGATATATGTTATTGGTGAATCCTATAGGAAAAAAATTGTTGTGGATGAGAATCCACATACAGTTACCTATAATTATTTTTTTTCTTCATGGGCAGTTGTACATTCTCATTATTGTAAACCACATGTAAAATCTATGGTTAATGATGTTCAATATTTTCTAAGCCTTCAGCATCATCAATTATCTGGGAAAGAGATTCACATCTCCAGTGTTGCCTCCAATCTTTTTGCTTCTCCATCTTTTAGAATGTTCTCGAGCTCACAGAATATTCTCCATTGTTATTAAATTAAATTCGTAGGTTATTTTTTAAATCCATGTATTTCATATTTGTTTCCGTTGTTTTGCGGATGTTAGAAAATTTCAGCTCTATATAAATTTTATATTGTTTGATTTTGGCTTCCTCAACACTACATACTTGCTTTGTAAATTAAATATAACTAAATTTCTTTGAATGTAATAAGTATTGTATAAGAAAACCACGTGCACTTACCTACAATTATTTTTTTCCTCCATGGGCAGTTCTACACTCTAAATACGCCGTGCATCGCACGGCTCAAAATCTAGTATTATAAGAATGGTACTGGAAAAATGCTACCAGTCGAATTTTGATTTTTGCCGTCCGATTGGAAACTTAATTGAAAATCTCACCCGTTGGATCAAATTCTATGGCAAATCCACTTGTCTCACCCGTCTATCTTTCTCAAGTATCATTCGTCTCTCCCAAATTAGAAATCCCCTCTTATGGATTTCCTTCCGCCGCCGCTGCTGTCTCCTCCTCCTGAACTCCCAATATCCGCCCTCCTACTCGCTCTTCTTTCTGTCCGTCGTCCCTTCGTGCTCCTTCCGTTTCGCAATTTTCGTGAGGGTACAAGCCCTAATTGAAATCTCTCGCTTGCCTCGCACATACCGCCGCTGTTCGGGTCGCTCCCGGTGGTCTCGCGTCAGCACCGTCGGACCCCTCGCACTCTCTTCCGTCCTTCGCCGCCTCTGTGTTGTTCCTATTCGCCGCTCGCTCCTGCATCTGCTCTCCGGAACCCTCGCTGCCTCTGGTCGCCTTCCCGGTTCCGTGCCTCTAGGTTAGCCCGTATTCCTTATTTGCTTGCCGTATTCCTTATTTGCTTGCCGTATTCCTTATTTGCTTGTTTCATTCCTTTCGTTTCGGTGCAATTAGGTGCGAGTGATTCCGGATTTCTCTGATTGGGTTTGGGTTTAGGGTGAATCGTCATACAGTGGGCTTTTTGTGAAAGTATGCTTCCTCTTTCTCTCTGATGCCGTTTGTTGTGACTTTGCGGTTCGGATTCTCTGTGGGATTGATATTTGCATTTTTGGTGTTGAATATGCATTGTATCTGAAAAAAATGAGTTCTTTTTGGCTACTTTGATTTATTATTTGGTCATCATTACTTTTCTTAATTTCTGGTTCCTGTTTCTGAATCTAATTGACAATAATTATTATTTGTGCCAGTGCTGTCAATGGCTATTGCCATCGGAAGAACAACTGTTGATATATTTCATAATTGTTATTTGTGCCGGTGCTGTCAATGGCTACTCTTGTTGTTGGAACAAACAAGAAGCAGTTCTGAAACAATGAATGATATATCGGTCTTGGAGGAAGTAGAGCGAGTGGGCAGGTTAGTGAGCTGTTATCCTATGAAGTTATCTAAATAGCATGGATTTTAAAAGATACATGTACGTGTTCTTGGATTTTATTTTCTGGTTAGTAAACAATTTTTATCAAGAAATAGATATAGTTACAGTCATCAACACGTCATATCCGCTAATTAGCTTAAGCATCAGGACAACAGGAGAATTCTAGAAAATATTTGTCAGGAGTTGGGGTGAAACTAATTTCCTTTTTTCAGTGATATATTTTATAGTTATATTATATTTGTAAAATTGATTTTCATAACTTTCATAATTTTGTTTAACACATTCTCAACTACGTGAGGAATCCTCAGTACAAGATTTCATTTGGAAACCTATTTACACTATGATTATCTTGTCTCTTGTGCTACATCTATAAGCATCCACATTGCATTTTCACGGAACTTTACCCAAATGAGAAAATGAAAATTCTTCTGGTAACTGGATTTCGTGAATAAAAGTAGCAACTTTAGTTGATTCTTGTCTTTGCTGGACAATAATCCTATAAGTGAGCCCTATGATGGTTTTCCATGCCATGTTTGTTTCCATTAATGCTAAACGATTGGCCATTTTCCATTAAACGTAATCAACTTCAGCTGATGGATACATCCATGAGAAAATAACTCTCTTAAGAAATGCTTTATGGAGAATTGAACCTCAAGACTAGGGTAAAAGATGCACCTCACCACCCGATGCACTACTTGAGGTTGTTGATGCCACCTTCATAAGCCCTGAGGAAATGGTTTTCAGGCAAAAATAGTGTTGTTCATCTTTGTGTTGGAGATGTCCCTGAAATGCTATGCAGATTCTCCTGGTGAGAGGATCGACAAGAAAGTTGGTCTGGAAGAGCTAAAGAAAATAAAAGTCGAGGTTATGGAGCACCATTCAGAGGCCTCGGAGGCAATTAGCAAGTGTGAACTAATACCTTTTTCATGTATGCCAGAAATAATTTTCGTTTTGTTTTTATTATGATGTTAAATTTGTTGATAATATAATATTGTCGTGGTGTCTATTTGAGTGGGGAGCTTCTTGAGTTCAAGTGGTAAGAAGTTTTACAAGAAAGTACGCATACCCCTTTTTTCCTGTCTTTTGAAGCCCAGCTATTTTTATTTCCTATCGGTCATGGAATCGAAAGATTTAGTTGAATATCCAATTTTCTTTTCTGCATGTCAAAGTTATGATTATAGCTCCGGAAGCTAAGTAGAATTTAATTGATCACGAGCATTTGTAAAATTGCTGATGAATGTTAGATATTATTTTAGAGTTTTATTCAGATTCCCTTGATTGGAATTTTGCAGATGACAAATCCACCTTGCACATAACCATGTGTTATCTTTCTTGAAATTTGTCGCATTACGCACTAAAACACCTCTTTTGTAGGTAATGTTTCAGAAACAGCGGAAGCATTAGCCAATCAGTTTTTCCTGGAGCCCGTGGATAACGGTCTCATGTATCCACCTTCTGCCAACATATTTGAGCTCAGATTGCTGCCAGAGTAGCCGTGAAAACATATAAGTTCGGTAATACCTTCATTCTATTCGGAATTTTCTTTTAAATGTGGGATTAATTCATTCTGTTAGCCCAAGTGATTTATGCGTTCATACATGATAGTATTATAACTTGGTATAAAAAAAAATAAAAAGGATAATTAGTTATAAAGCATTCAATCAAACATCCTTTATGAACATATTGTTTGGAGATAATTAATATATGTATAATAGAGCATTGGTGTCGTAATGTTCTCGAATTCTATATATGTGGCAAAACTATAGTATTATTTTGTGTTTGAAGATGAATTCTACACAGTGGCGGAACCCCTCCCCCTAAGTCGAGTGGGAGTGGTCTGTTAATGGATCTTCCTTGAGGCCATACATTAGTAACCCTGAGGTCAGTGATTCACTACTTCGTGAATGTTACTTCATTGGTTTTTTGTTTTAAGATGAAGTACTTTCTTCGCTACTTCATGAATGTTCCCTCGAGTAATAATATAGAAGTTATAGTTATACTACTCACTCGTTCATGGAAAATTGTACTCACTTATGAAATGATTTATAATATGGAAACATATGAAATGATTTATAATATGGAAACAATGACGAGCTTAGTTGTTGGTCTGATACTTAATTGCGGGCACGACTTTACTATTACATTAATAGGACCTTAATTAATTATCAAATGAATGATCAAAACCCGACTCATTAATATTTCGAGTTGCTTGTTTCACTATCACATTGATAGTATCACCTAAACAAAATTTACTTTGATTTTTTCAGGTGCCCCATTATTGATCTGATATTTGAATTGGTTGACAAGCCAGTGCAACCCTCTCTGGTATTTATTTAGACAAGACGTGATTTTTATGAAATTTTTTTGCAGTCCTGTTTTATAGTGCATTTGATAATATTGTCGCAGTTTTTATCATGTATGTATGAAAAGCAACTTTTTGTGGTGCAAGGGACGGGCGAAGCTCAAAGCTGCCATTCAAGATTCCAGATTTTCTCAAGATGTGTACATTAGAAATGGTACAAGACCATAGCTTGCTGACTTACAGATTGATGGGATTTTCTTACGGCCTAATATTGTGGTTGGGATAGGGCTGGGGTCTAAAACTGATGTTGAATCTGTGAATTTGAGTAAGCACGGAAAGGAGAGTTATCCGAATTTTCAAGGTTGTGTAGCTGCTTTTTGCTGGATCATATTTGAAGAGTATGTGTCCTATAGAATTGATTTCATTTTATATTGTATAATGTAATTCTGTTTTTTTCCTCTAAAGGTATAAAGGTCCAGGAACATGCGAGCACGTCACCATGGGATGTGATGCTAAGAAGTGTTATTTTGAACTTGGTATCATCTCATACTATCAACCATTTTTCTTGTTCAACTAAAATGCTGATTTTGTAAAAATCTCTGTAGTGGCCATTTGTTTTTCTTAATGATTTTGTATTTACCCTTTTGACACATGAAACTGATAGGCTGAACATTTTGTATCTTGTGGCCGTTTGTATTATTTACAGTTGATCTCTACTGCTTTTATATGTATGAAATTACAGGGCCGAACATGTTGGCATATGGATTATTTCAGGCAACTTTTGAATTTTGCAGTTTTCATGTAAGAATTGCATGTCAATTTTTTCAGGCGGCACCCTTATTAGGCTTAGACTGCCGGTGTTTGCTCTCTTTCGGACACTGATTGGCCTGTGTTGTAGAATGCAACTTGTTTTTGTAATTCGGTTGGACTTTCCTCTTATACAGGGTCTTCATGTTTGGATCCCACCATTAGCAAACAGTGAGTTTTCGAGCAAACAAAGTGATGATCAAAATTCGAGAACCTCACTCTCATCCTTCCTATGCGGTAAGCATATTTCTCTAATTATAATAAAATATTGACAATAATGTATTCTGCAGAAAAATATAGACAATATATTCTACATTTTAACATAGAATGAATTTAATTATGACCAGTAAAATTAAACACATTATTTTTCTTTTATCTTACATTCTCTCCCACCCTTCCTTTCTAACCCACTTATTTTCATCAAATATAGATATAGATATGTAATATATATAATATATATATTCTTTTTTTTAAAAAAAAACCAGCAGGAAAAATAAGAAAGAAAAATGACCATTTTAACTATTTTGTAAGTGAATAAAAGTGAGTTAAAGGACCAGTCCCTTTTATTCTGCCTCACTTTCCGCTGGATATTTAATTTCTTCTTATTGATGGCTACTCAAGGTCAAGCGATCACTTGCAAAGGTATGGACCCATCCCATTTTTGTTTCTTTTTTTTTTTGGTGGTTGCTTGTGTGATTTACGATTTGGAATACTCGATTAATTCGGTTTCTTGCAGTGGCGGTGGCCTGGGAACCGAATTCTATGGAGCGGTAAGGTGAATTCTGAATTATTGATGTGGTTAATTAGCATGAATTTGTGAATGCTGGTTGGAGGCTTGGAGCGAGCTTGTTTTCTGTGAAATCTCGATTGTTGTAGGGATTTTAGGCACTTCTATGACTATACTCGAGCTTGTCACCTGTTTAGTGTTGAGAAAAGTATGCTCTCTTTGGAGAAAATGAGGTATCCTCCATCATTGATTTTTTTAATAATAAAATTAAAGATTATGTGGTGGTAATTAGCGGTAGGATGTAGCCATACATTTTGTTTGTGTTTGTACGGATGAGAGGATAAACATAAGTGAAATTTGGAATGTATATAGAATCGCATATTGCGATAATATACTGTTTCCATATACAAGTCCTGTAAGTCTAATCTAGCAAGGATGCCACAATAGTCGAATCTGTTGTAAGTTTTTTGCATGCTTTGAACTTTGGTTTCTACTTTGTTTGATTAAATGGTCTTCTGATTTGATTTTGTACTTCTTATATTACCTCTTTGGTCTCCAAAGCTTGAGCACCACAACACTGATCAGGATTTTCTTTATTCATTCCATTGTACATTGTGCTTGATATCATATATGGTGTCAATAAATAACCTTTTGGACTCATCGTCCTTGTATGATGTTCCTGAGTTTGTCAGACGTCTCTATCTTTCATTTTAGTTTCTAAATGTACAGTTGGATATACATTTTGTATAATTAAGCTTGTCCAACAGCAATTTGCAACAGTGCATCAGTATAGTTCAATGCCTATTGTGCAGATATGATCGAAGAACTAATTGGAAAGGGACAATAGGTTGATGCTGTACATTTTACATATGAAGTCGGCCTTGCTGACAAATTCCCACCTGTCCCACTGCTGAAGGCCTTTTTTAAGGATGCAAAAAGGGTTGCTACCTCGATCTCATAGGATCCCAACGATCAGGCCGTGATGCTGTGAGTATTTCATTTTTACACCCTGAATACATAACAGATCTAAGGTTTCAATTGCCCATGCTTTCTCAAATTATGCGCTTAATAAGTTAATATGCAAAGAATGTTTGTTTAAAATATTGTCAACTTCACTTTAGATTGGTAATAACTATTCATGCCATTCAATGCTCTCACTCTACCCTATCTTTTGTTCCAGTGCATATGGACTTAAATTGTTCTATCTGTTTCCTTTTTATCAACACTGGACCCCTTGTGCTCCCCCACCTGTATCCCAAACATCCTAGAGACCACAAGTTGAATTATTTTTGATTTATGCTTCTTGCTTGTGTTCTTTCATGCAGTTACACTTGTTCAGTTTCAAACTTTGGATACAATATTGACTGGTATATCTCTGGTGATTTATTAATCGCATGAAACGCATATTTTCTTGAAATGCACTAATTTATATTACTTGATAATGCCTCAATAGTAATGTAGGTTTCTCACTGTTGAAGTTACTACCATTGAATGAAAGTGCTATGACCTTACCTTTTTTTTTCTTTTTCTTTTTTTTTTCCATGTGTGATATCCTATTGTCCATTATCTGTTTGCATGCTACTGGTATTGTCAATTTATTGACCTTTTGGAATGTTAAAGCTGGGATTTTTCTTTCAGTCTAGCTGTGCGATGTAATGCCATTGTTTCTTTATAAGTTTTTGCCTAACTGGCGAATCCATACACCTTGGCCAATGTAATTTTTTTTATCCTCACGGTTTCCTGGGATTATCCTTATATCTATTTTTATACAATTTCATTAAGTGGTGTAATTATTTTGGGTGTTTACAAATTTAATTGAAATTATAGATATCGGATTCCCTTGAACGAAGATGTTACAGGGAATTAAGAAACTGCAACTTTCGATGAGTAAAAATTGTTATGATGATTTATAGAAAACTATTGTCATCTTGCAAGAAGCAAATGTATGTCTCCTGCTGCTATTTTTTTTTTTTTTTTTTTGGTTATATGCGAGTGATATGTAATTTAAGATGAATTTTATTGTCTGCTTCATGACTGCATTTCCTTGCTTATGTAATTTTTATTAGTGAACTTCCAGTATCTTTATATCCCATATGTTCATGTGAACTCTCTTACATGTTGTCTTTTCAAGTCATATTTAAATACAGTTGACATGGATCATATTATGAACTGGTTTCAGGCTTTTTGCTCTTTCTTTTGTGTGTATGAGTCTCAGATATCGTAATAGATTAGCGGTATAACGCAAAAATTCTAATTTCCCCGAATTCAAAATATATCATTCATCTTTTCTAAGGAAAATATCTAATAAAATCTCTGTTTCCTTTCTTCAATCAGGCCTTTGTTTGCAAAAAGTCTTCCGACTATTTTGCACACTTTTCTGAATCTGTGAAGCCAAGATGAGATTGTAATTATTGGATGTCATTCTCTCTTAGATTGTTCACAATCAAGTTAGTGCTGGTTTATAATTTCTGCTTTCATAATTTCTCCTTTCAGAGAGCATAATGATTGACATAGGTTTCCAATAAGCTAATGTATTTCCTTTTCTCTTGAGGAAGCGTTTGTTGATTTACGTCTTCTATCCTTTGCAGAGTGTCAGTCAACTGATATAAGTCCAGAGCTGGTTGTACAAGCACTATCTGATATTGTAAGTCACAAAAACATCCGAGTCTCGTATTAAAGAAACTGACTTTGCCATATTCACACGTAAACAACATAAAACTTGATGTTTGACTGTGACAAGTTACTTTTGGTGTTTGACAAGAAAATCTATGAATGGACAGGTACCATCCGGACAAGAATGCAAACAACCCTGAAGCGGCTGAGCTTTTCAAGGAGGTTGCATATTCATACAACATTTTATCTGACCCAGCGAAAAGGAGACAATACGATCTCCAAGGATTTGAGGTATTCCTTTGACTTGTACGATTTAGTTTCTATTATACCTGTACACAACAAAACAAAAAAAATGCGAAATTAACTGTTTTGATCTCTTAAATTAATCATTTATCATTAACTCACTTTTATACATTTACACTTGTTTCTTCTTTGGCCATGGGCAGTTGTTTACATCAAATCTGCTGTGCGTAGAACAGCTCCTTTTGCTAGTATATATATATATTCCACACTCGAAACTCAAGAAATCGAAAAAAAACTAGTAAGCATGATAGGATGAAGCTAATTGCATACCCAACTTCAAAGCCATGCCAATTGATGATCTCTTTGTAATCGCCATGCTCTTTTGTTTGCTGGTTGCCAGGGCTATATTGGTGACCCTTAATACTAACAGGGGGCAACTTGTTCCTTAACACACATCTCTGGTCTCTGAATTCCAATCAAAGCTGGAGCTCCGAAATGTATCGAATTGCCCTCCACTTGGTATCACACCTCCAAGATGGTTGAACGAGACTTTGAAAGATGAAAGAAAATGAAGATTTCCGAGTGATGCTGGAATTTCGCCAGACAGTTGGTTCCTTGCCAGGTCTACTTTCTCCAGGTTTTCGAGATTAGATATGGTTTTGGGAATGATCCCTGAGAAATCATTGTGGTTGAGGAAAAGATGAGAGAGACACTTCCAAGTTGCCAATCTCTGCAGGGATGGTTCCATTCATTTTGTTGTGGCTGAGGTTTATAGACTGTGGAACGTTTGAGAATTCCTTGACTTGTAGGTATATATGATCCTGGGCCTTCGTTTGTGATATCAATCATGAAATGCCTAGTTCTGATGTGGTGGAGAATGTCGGGAAATGACAGGTATTGTAGTTGTGTAAGTTCCAGCTGAATTAAGGAAATGTCCTGAGATTAGGACATTATAGCTGAGGTCCAAGTAGAACAGGTTTGGAAGAGCTCCAATGGATCGCGGAATGGGGCCTTCCATTCGATTTGCTGATAAGTCGAGAATTGCTTATGTTAACAAGCCTTGGTTAGCAGGGAGGGATGGAAGGCCTGCAGCCGCGGCCAATGCTAGTACGTAGTTCCAGGTTTTGCAACCCGTTGGGGGTGGGGATCAGGCTGACTTCTTGGTCGTATGGCATCTGCTCGTCCAGTGGTTGTAAGATTGTCGAATATTGAGAAATCAATGGCAGAAATGAAAGGTCGGCCTTCCAACAAGTTTGCCTTTAAACTCGATGTCATTAGGCACCTGCAGTTCGCGAGAGATGGTGGAATCGTGCCATTTAACCAATTTATATTATATGAAGCAACAAGTCTTGTAGTAGGCTTTGACAGCAACAAAGCCAATTAGACGTAGAAGAAACACGCTCATCAGTTGGCGTCGTCTGCTTCGTACGCCTCCTACCAACACCACCACCTTTGGCGTGTTGTGTTACTTGACATGCCGTGAAGAATTGAATGAAGGAAACAAAAGGCACCCCCATATATCAGCAGCACATTCTATGGCGCGCCGGCTCACCCTGGAGGACACGCCGGACATGGCCT
Organism: Hygrophila difformis; assembly: GCA_030278955.1. Taxonomy (NCBI): domain Eukaryota; kingdom Viridiplantae; phylum Streptophyta; class Magnoliopsida; order Lamiales; family Acanthaceae; genus Hygrophila; species Hygrophila difformis. The sequence goes on along the minus strand of JAOANR010000001.1, from coordinate 31,933,046 downwards.
CACACGCCAAGTACCCTTTAACAATCAGCGTGTCCCGTTTGGTATTTGCACTCATCTTTGCATTTGAATGAATATTATGAACCTTTTTTTTTTTTTTTTTTTTTTTTTTTTATCAAAGATCATTGATAGTTTATGGGAACTGAAAACCCTCAATCAGGTTAGTGCACGATCTTGGAATCCCGAAAGTAATCGAGAGCAATCTAATCTTCCTTCTGTCTAGACCTAGGCTAGGTGCACGATCTTGTAATCTCGAAGGTGATTTCATTCCAAATTGTAACTATTGATGAAGATTATGGAGAGAATGGGATCTTGACATTATTCGTAAATATTCTTCATTGTTGGTAGCTTCATTATCCTTTTCGATCAAAGATGAGGTAATAGAAAGAGTTCTCATCTTCACTGTTAGAATAGATGCTACAGAGTTGTGGTTCCAAAAGTAGCCTTCTTTTATTTTCATTTTGCACTTGAATCACTTGTTTAAAATGCATTTTCAATCTCACAAGGCAACTCACCATCTTGCAATCATCAATTAATTCACTAATATTACAAATATATTTCCCTCCATTTTTCAAAAATTGTAACATTCTTGCGTTTCACGTTATCCAATGCACATTTTTAACGCTTAATATCTCAAATTGTGTAAAAGTAAAAATTATAAAAATTTGATATTCTAAAACTATACGATTAGACAAATATAATAAGATCTCACTTGACTATGTTTTATCTTGTATGACTGTGTTAAAAATTTGAATCAAAGTTACTGAGTTAATAGTAACAACTATGCAAATGTTACAACTATTTCCAAATGGAGGTGAATATTTTTTTTAATAACACTTGATAACAGTGGTGATCAAGAAATTTAAGTATGATAGATCAATTTTTACTAATATTTTGCTGAACAGCCTATACAATGTAGGAAAGGGTGGTGGGAGCCCATTCAAAGCCTCTCATCCTGCATCTCCATAGATATAACAAAGTTTCACCTTTCAAACAGAAGATGAACTTCAATCATTGTTCAATCAGGACTCAGGAGGGAAAAAAATCAGTACCAAAGCCCAAGCTTCATTTACCCTTGGCTCCAAATGTCTGCAAGTTTTGTAAATCGACTGGCAGACCCTCTATTTGAATCTGCATTACAAAATACAATTGCGAAAAACATTCAGTTCCTCTAGAATATCAAATTTGTCGTCTTCAAACATTTTGCTTACCAAAATAAATAGGAGCTGCTAATATTAAGTCAGGGATCCCATAATCAGCATCAATGAAATGAACCAAAATATGCAGCTTTATAAAAAATAACAAAGCAATTTATGGGCCATTACACCAAATAATAATAATACAAAGCAAGATTTAAGATTTAAAACTCAGAATGCAAAGCAAGATTTAAAAATTAAAATGAGCATAGGAAATTTAAGAATCTTAACCGGAAACGACGCACAGGCGGGAGCGAGGCGGTGCCGCTGCGTTGCGCAGATAGCCGCTGCAAGTTCTGGTGAACAATTTATGAGCAATGGAATTTAGAAAGAGCTCATCATATTTGTGACAACATACTCCAAATGATCTGCACATGAATAATGTCTTACGGAGAATGTAGATACATCTAAGCTGATGGTGTTCGCCGCAGTGATGTAGAAAGCAGAGCGAGAAAAGTCGAGGGAAATCGCAAGAGACACAGGAATCAACAAAAGTGTGAGGGGAGGCGCGCAACAGCCAGGGTTATGCCATGAGACTTCAATTTTAAATTTTTTCTAAGAAACAATCAGGCGGAACGGACGGCGGAGATGGACATATATTTAATCGGATGGCTCTTGATTTTTTGGATGAAGTGAATTTACATGTTAGACCCTGAGCCAGGGTTTTATAGGAGTAAATTACATTTATATCCAAAATATAATATTTTTATAAAGAGAATTAGCAATAATAAAGAAGGTTATATTAGGTAGTCTGGAAAAAAATTTGTTTCAGGATTTATTATAGTATAGATCGATTATAAATATGTGTAGTTAGATTTTTAGAGGATTGACAATCCCATATAATAGCTGATTATCCCCAATAAATAATTCAATAGAATAAAGTCTAACTCCTAGTTACTCATTACTCAATTATTAGATACGTTGTATACAGATAGTATTATTTGGGCGTATTGACCATCACAAAATTATTACTCCTAGTTATCCTACACACTAAAAAGCTATGGCTGCTGATTCAATGAAATCAACCGTCCTTATGGCTGCTGAGGCGACTCAAAGTTCAACGAAAATTATGGCACTAAACATGTTTATCACCTAATTAACTAGATGCAAAGATAGTTCATAATTCTATAAATACCACCCATCCACCTTGCAGATTTTCCACACAAGAAACAAATTCTTATTACAAGCCATGGCCTGGATTTGGACTATTTTATCAATCCTCTCATTTCTTCATCTCCTTCGAAATTATCTTTTTCCCGGCAAGAAAAACCTGCCTCCTGGCCCATCAGCACTTCCAATTATTGGCCATTTTCATTTGTTAGGCAAAAATCCACACCAAGATCTTTGCAAATTAGCCCGAGAACACGGCCCCATCATGTACATGCGCTTAGGTATGGTTCCAACAATTGTTGTGTCATCACCTGCCGGAGCTGAGCTCGTCTTGAAGAAACATGATCACATTTTCGCCAGCAGGCCACATAGCCAGACGGCGAAGTACATGTCCTACGACCATAGGAATATTGGCTTTGCACCCTATGGTGCGTATTGGCGCAGCATGCGAAAGCTCTGCACAGTGGAGTTATTGAGTAATTTCAGGATCAAACAATTCACGGTCGTGAGGAAAGCTGAGGTGGGCCTGCTGGTTGGGATGCTGAAACAAGCTGCTGATAACTCAGAAACCGTCAATTTGAGTGTCAAGGTTTTGGACCTAACTCGGGACATAATTAGTCTGATGGTGTTTGGGAGGAAGTTTGTTGACAGTGATATGGATGAGGAGACAGGGTTTAAAGCAGCTGTATTGGAGACGGCTGAGCTTGCTGGAAGTTTTAATCTTGGGGATTATTTTATGCTTCTTGGGTTGGTTGATCTGCAGGGATTGACACGTCGGATGAAGGACTTGAGTAAGGTTTTCGACAGGTTTGTGGAAAAAATCATTGATGATCATGTTTTCAGCAGGGGAGTGAAGAAAGAGGCACAGGATTTTGTTGATACAATGATGGCAGCGATGGAATCTGGAGATGCTGGATTCGAATTTGATCGTAGGCATGTCAAGGGCGTGTTGCTGGTAATCCGATGATCCTGCTTGTTACATTATTTATGTTCATCCAGTAAAAAAATTTGCAAATTATAGCATCCAACTTAACCTTCCTTTGCAGAATTAGTATTGGGATTAGTTACTTTGCTAATTATTTGTCAATTGTTGCAAAAATTAGTTCTAAAATCTCTAATGTCAACTTGTGCGGCTTAGGGAGTGTTTGTTAGCCTCAATAGTTCACTGGTTATTTTGTTTTTGAACCTGCCAGTTTGAAGGCTAACAAACAAACCGTTAATCCAATAACTAATAACAGTAAAAAGATTAAATTTTAAATAGGTAGATTCTATTAATTGGTAATGGATTGAGTCTGTAGCAAAAATGATGTAGTTATCACACAATCAAATAATTTAGAAGGATGAGTAGTGCAATTTTCTTCAACCACACTTTCTTTGGAAAATTGCAACGCTCTGATGCACCCCATTGTACAGGATATGCTCATAGCAGGAATGGACACTTCAGCGTTGGCAGTGGATTGGGCAATATCGGAACTTATCAGGCACCCAAAGGCGATGAAGAAGCTCCAAAAGGAATTGGAAAAAGTCGTTGGAATGGAGAACATGGTCGAAGAAGCACATCTCAACAAACTTGAATACTTAGATTTTGTGGTGAAGGAAACTTTAAGACTCCATCCTATCGCGCCCTTGTTGGTACCGCACGAGTCAATGGAAGAGTGTGTGATTGATGGTTTCCACATACCTAAAAACTCTCGAGTTCTAGTGAACGTATGGGCGATAGGGAGAAACCCTAGAGTGTGGCACGACCCTGAAATATTTTATCCCGAGAGGTTTATTGGAAGCACTATAGACCTTAAGGGCAATGATTTTGAACTCACGCCTTTCGGATCTGGAAGAAGGATTTGTCCTGGATTGCAACTGGGACTCGTCATGTTCAAGTTTGTTTTGGCTCAATTAGTACATTGCTTCGATTGGCAGCTTCCGGATAGCATGTTACCTAGTAATCTTGACATGTCTGAACATTTCGGTTTGGTGATCAGTAGGGCCCACGATTTTATAGCCACACCTAAATATCGATTGTTTAATGCTAGCTAATTACTTCATAAATTATGTAGGGCACGGTTAGCCTGCTGGACTCTTGAAAGTCAGCAGGCGCTGCATGTGTTGACTTGACTTAAAGGTAAATGCGTGCTAGGTTATGAACTGGTGCAAACAATTCCATTTATTGGCACCGATATTTATGGTAATGAAAATTCACTTTCCATATGTTGTAACTCTCAATTTAAGAATGATTATTAGTTGCTATAATAATTAAAATCACCATATTGATTATATTATGTCTCGATTCACCAAATTCATCCCACGATGAACACTACAAGCGAGAAGACTGTGTGTGTGCTTGTTGTATTAAAAATATATGTGCTGATTTTGTAAGACACGTGCTAGTTTTGATATACATTCATTCGTGAACATTTGATATACATTCGTCAACCAACACAGGAAGAATACGTGAACCAACACAAAAGATCCGCGTCAATCCTCATAAGATAACAAGCAACCTAGCACATGATAACAAGAAAACTAGCACACCTTCACTCTGCTCACCTGCAATTATTTTCACAAAAAATCTGTGTTGATCGATCGAAATCTCCATCTTCCAAGCTTAATAAAAAGATGGCGGTACTGAGAGGATAGCGTGACCGGCGCACGACATTAGGATGGGCACAACGATGAGTAGTGACGATACTGGGGGTTATGCGGGCGCTGGAAACACGAGCATGATGGCGCAACACGCAGAGCCGTGGATGGCGGCGTTGGCTACTATCGGTGGCATCGATGTGAGCATAATGTGGTGGGTGAGGGACCGGATTTGAGGCACAGCAAACATGTTTCTTCTTTTCTACCCTAATTTTGAAGTATGTTAACAAATGGTGGCCGGAAAAACAGGGATGAAGAAGAAGACAATGGGGGTGGGTGGTGGAGGATAGGAATTTAGGGTAGAACTTTGGAAAGAATGAAATAATGGAATACCAAACTTATGGAATTACATTTGGAATAAATGCCCAATTAGTCCTTTTTCTTTTCACTTTTTTTCAAATCAGTCTTTTATCTTATAATACCCGAGATTTTATTTGCTCGGAAATGACTTGCCGATAAATTCAAAAATTCAAATCCAAACGTTGGACGAGTTGAAATGGAATAAAAGAGGGAAAGGAAGCCCGAAAATATTTCATGTATTGAACTCAAAAGAAATGGAATTAAATTCAAGGATCGAAAAGAATTTTAATTCCAAGAACCCGTGAAGTCGGAAATAATTTAAATAAATAAATTATTGCACGGGAATCGAAAGTCGACGAATTCAAAGCCGACGAATTCAAACTCGATGGATTCAAGGTTTTGAATACGAAATAATCTCGAGTCGAAATAAATTTAAAAATAGGAATTCACAACCCGAGAACAACCCGAAAATCAAGCCCGAGAACGTAGGAGGATAGAAGCCCAAAAGAGAGGAGAAAAGGCCCGACGGGATTGCACGGCCCAGTCTGAACGCACGGCCCAGACTGGCCGCACGCTCGTCGCGCTTTATTCCCAAAAAAATGCGCCGGGACCACGCCGTGACATAGGGCCTGCTGCACTTGCACGTTTTGACGATTTTCTTGCCTTATTTTCGACCCCCGGCTATGGAAACTCAATCACCATTGAGGGAAGGGGATTATGGACGGGATTTGACATATAACCCCTTTTATACTCCCAAAATCGTCCACCCTCTCTTCCAACCCCAAACCATTCTCAAATTCTCATCCATTGGAAAAACCCCTAAAGTTTGAAGCTTGGAAGGCCAACCCGACGAAGGAGACGAAGTTTTGGACGAGGCCAAGCGATCTCCGGACGCTGTGTAGTGGTAAGGAATAAGTTTCAATCTGGAATCTTGGGTTTTAGTCGAAGTTAGAATCTAATCTATATTCTTTTTACATTGAACTCACAAATCGGAGCCGAAGCGAAAGAAACGGGTAGATTGGATGTAACACCCCGGATTTGATAACCCAGGCCGGGGATGCCACCGCCACACATCCCCAAGCAAGACGCGAACCATTTCGAGCTCACTTGAGAAGATGCTAAGGTTAAGTTGTATCAATACTTTAGAAAAATAATTTAAAACCATTCAAACAGTGCCCGAAGGTTTAAATCAGAGTTAAGTCTAACGTGCATAATTTAAAACAATGCGGAAGCTAAGGGCCAGACACGGCCAAACATGAGTTTGGAGTTCGTAAAATAATTTAAAAACAAGTGCGACAAGTCTTCGGAAATTCCCATCCCAAATGTAAATGCCATGCGCTAATCTTCAACATCTGAAAAAAAAATAGAGACAACGTATCTGTAATACCCGTAATTTTTAGAAAATAAAATAGAATTTAATCCGTCAACCAAAGAGGTTTTATTCCGGAAATGCACGAAAGTCAAAAGACGATGATTTAGAAACCGATGAACCCAAAACTGACGGACTTAAGATTTCAAACATGAAATCGATTTAAATCGGAATGAAAATTAGGATGAGAATCACAATCCGAAAATATCCCGGAAGGTCGAGCCTGAAAACACGGAAGGATGGAAGCCCGAAAGAGATGAGGAAAAGACCCGACGGATCGGATCGCACGGACACGCCCGGACCGAGGTCCAGGCGGAGGCCGCGTGCTGGCCGCGTGGTGTTTGGCCTTGCATCGCGCCACCACCGCGTGGCACCACAGAAAGCGGCCATTCACGCGTTTTCGGCGATTTCTTACCATAATTCGACCCCCCGACGATGGAAAGTGGATTTTGGACGGGGGAAGGTGTATTTGGTCGTGGGAGGCTGGATTCCCACCCCATTGACAGCCTCCAAACCCTCCGAATTCACTCTTAAACTCTCCCAAGCCAAAACACTCCTCCGACGACCACCCGACGAACTTCCGGCGACCTCCGGCGACCATCAACGACCGTAGGGACGTGTAGATCAAGGTTTACATCCCTTAGATCATTGGTAAGAAGTATCTCATATTTCTTTTCTCGTTTTTATCTCCAATCCTTAACCTAACTTCCGAATATTGGACTTGTAAAAACGTTCGGGATCGAAGGAGGAAGAGAACGTGTGCAAGGATCCGTTCGTAGTGACCTTGGACGAGCCGAGCGACCCTAGGACGACTCAAGAGCACCTTTACTGTAAGTTGATGCCTTTCATATCAATACGGGTGGTTTAGGGGCGTCCGATTTAGGTACTTTGTAACGAAACGTAAAAATCGAACTTAAAAACCCCAACTCGCGCAATTTCTGAAATCCAGTTAAAACTCATATTTCGAGAGTCCAATCCGAGAAACTCAAAACAAGACTTTTAATCCTAACACATTAATCTAGGTTGTTTAAAACTTTCAGACCTTTTTGTCGATGTTTGCTATTTCAAATCGCACCGAACATAAACTGTTTTACTAGGACTTTTTCAAAAACTGACAGTGATCATATTCGAACTTGATGAGCATGTTTCTATATTTTCTAGTCCGATTTGATCTTTGCAATCTCATGAAAGTTGTAGGTAATCATTTCTAGTATGTGCATATAAAATTTCAGAATTTTTGGAGTCCATTTGATATGTTAAAAAGTCGAAACTTTGAACTGTGTCAAAACTGGATCCGGGCAGAATTCTGTTTGCGTAATAAACTCGATTTCTGACATGTTTCCTCAACTTATTTCCAAAAAGTTAAAACACGAAAGTTGTTCGTTAGGATGTTTTTGAGCTACTGTGAAAATTTGAGATTTTTCGGACTTGAAATGAATTTTTAAATTAAAAAGGCGTAAACTGTGACGCTAAGAGATGTTTAAATCGAGAGATTTTGAAATTTCGAAACAAACGGTCGAAAACTTGAAATACAATACATCTATACTTTTGAAAAACCCCAATACACTAAATCGAAACGATACATGAGATGCTTGGGGGAGGGTGAGTGCTCTGCAAGGTGAGATACTACGCCAAACGGCGGGAAATACATGGCCTACACTCTCGGGATTTTCCGTATGGATTTCTCGAGGCTCCGGAGTGTTACTGGGTATGGCAGATACGGCTGCGGCCGCCGGATGACCGGCTATACAAGATACTTACGACACGGCTGCGGCCGCCGGATGACCGGCTATACTAAATATTGAGAAATGGTTACGTAATGGGAAATAAAAAAAACTTAATACTTTTTAAGTATTTATTTATTTATGCACGTCGTTAAATTATGCATTTAAATTTCATATCATGTTAAATTATTATTATGGATTAAATGCATGTTCAATTACACAATTAAATTTTTAATTCTTTTAAAATTAGTAAATGCACGATTAGGAGTGAAATTTTAATTATTTAATTAAACCCCTTTATTGCTATGTTAGGATCGACTTACTCAGTATTTTATATACTGATAAAATTGTTGTTTTCCTCTTTTTAAGAGTATGGAGAAAATGCATGAGCATATGCATTTGGGGGATGGAAAAACTTTATACATTCTTTTTATCGCTTTTTATGACACTTGCATATCGGGTGAAACTTTTGACAATTTCCTACCACGAGTATTTTGAAGAAAATATCCCAAGTTTGAATTTATTAAATGAAAAGAGTTATGATTCACGGGAAGGGGTTTAGGGATATATCAAGATTTTTATTCTTTTTATTACTCAAGTGTGGTGCTTTAATTTCAAATGGCGCTGTGGTCCTCTCTGTCATGAAACTGTTGACAAATCTCATGGTACAGCCGGGATAAATTGACCTTCAGCCTGTCACACTGAGGATCCCCGGCATATGTGCCATGATACTTCTCATCAATTCTTGCCATAAGATTCCCTGCCATGAAACTTTTTGGCAGATTCCCACTACATGAATATTTTCCGAAAAATCATAGTCCTGGTTTAGGTTTTATTTAATGAAACCAATTTATGATGATGGAATTTGGATTAGGAATATATTTATAGGTTGTCACGTTTTTATTACTCGTGTTACGAAACTGTGCCCCCGAAAGCGCACGGTGTCAAAAATTGCAGTAATTTATAGTAAGACCGGATCGTTCACTGGAGGATGTGCGATAGAAGCAGGGCCCACGTCGTTTTACTAGATTTTCCATTCGTATTGCTCAACTCAGTTTGCAAAGTGACTAACATCTACTGACTGAATTTAAACTAAACTGTGAACGCATTTAAATCTAGTCTATAAAGCATAGTAACTCTATTTAGAAAGCGAGTAAATTATTCTAAGAAAGCAGTTAAATTCTACACTATGCTAACTATTAGGCTAACAGAAGGGATAGGGAGAAAAGAATAAAAATTGGACAAGATTTAGATACGGCATGATTAAACTTCCATTTTAGTACACAGATCTTTGTTTTGGAATAATCCTGTCAGATAGCTAATTCTCATGTTCTCAGTTATTGCTTTCCCTTTAAAGACAGGTACTCACAATATGAGTTTACATGTTCTTAAAAACGCAAATTCTAAGATACCACAGATTTGTAACTGCCCTGGCCTGGGTATGTTATCTCATCTGTGGTGGATGAGTAACACCTGACAAGTCATTTATTGAAATGTCAAGTACTACTATCATTCCCCCATGTCACACCCAAAGATTCTAATCAAGTTCTGAACTATCCCTTAACTGTCGATCCTAGTAACAGTTACGCAACTCTCAATACAACCGAGTGACCTCTAATGAAAGCAATTAAAAGAAAGCAGTAAAGAAAGCATTTTAAATTCCTATCACTCGGAGGTTTTGAAAATCTGACCCTGGTAGTAAAAGACAGCACCCGGTCAGGATGACCGAGTTTGGATCAAGAATTCCCGGCTCTTAGTGAAATGCTCGCAGTGTTCACTTCCTTCCGGGTGATTATGAGATACAAACTAATGATTAGTTCGTTCCGGATGCACTCACTCAGGACTCAAAAATAGGCTTTGGCAGAAGAGAATAGTGGTTGAAAGAATACTCAACCCTATCTTAGAAAATAACCAAGGCCTGAATGTTGTTCCTCTAGGATTATTTACTACACTGTATTTGAATCCAAGTGGACCCCATCTCGGTGTAATATGTAATCATAAATTCCCAACACACAGCAGTTTTGGAAATCAATGGATATGAAAATCATTTCCTAACAGGTACTAGACTCTCAATTAAAATACAGATCCTTTCAGTCTAGAAGAGATCTAATCGCTGACTCTGCTTCTAATTTCCCAAAACATAACCCTCGACGGAGTATGAATTAGTCATAACTGAAGAATTTATCCCTTACATCAGATCTGGATTTTATACAGGAATTTTTGTTGGAAATTTAATAGGCAATATCTGTTTGAATACAGACTTCTAATGTCCAAGGGAAGGATCCCAAAATAGCATTGACCACAATATCTACATAATAGTATCATGCATACAGGTATATGAGAATGCAAAATAAAATGACCCAAAATATATCACGGGTCTAGACAGAGGGTGAAACACAATCATGAAGTGGCCAGATGACCAAAGTAATGGCAGAGTAATCAGGTGAATTGCAAACATCTGCTATTCAATATCCTGATAACTCGGATGGAACGAATTTAGACAGTTTAGACCCTATAATGATAGTGTCAATATCAGTTGGGCCTCCACTGTCTGTGAATTCTGGTAAAAACCTACATGCTTCTTCTCTATAATGATCATCAGTTAGCATTGACGGATGTCAACTGATTCATATTACAGATTGGAATTTGGGTTATGAAATTAAGAAAAGGAAAATAAAACTGTATCTGGATAGGGGTTAGCTGAGCAGCTATTATAATCCCGGATGGATGAACCGCGAAGGCTTCCACTAACTGCTATCCAGACCATGCAAAATAACATTTAGTAATTAATGCCCAGATTACGAGCTAGTTATCCATGAGGGAATACCCGCCAACGTTAATCTGGTGTATTATTACTAATTGTTACACACAACACGCAAAAGACAAAATCAAGAAGATGTAAAAGAAGATTCCTTGTATGAGAGACATTGGTTTCTCATGCAAGGTTGTGGATTGGGTCCACAATTGATGATCTTAAATAACCCCTCCTACCATAATTAATCACAGTCCGGATTATCTCCTTAAGTCAACCCCTCCTACCATAATTAATCACAGTCCGGATTATCTGCTTAAGTCATCAAGGTTTTGTTTATAAAGGAGTGTTTTAGTGGCAATTGAACAAAGGTCCTCTAATCATGATGATTATTGATTTCAATTATTGTTAATCTCAATCTTTAATCATTAATGACTTGAGGGTTCAATTAATTAAGTGTGAAAATGGAGAATCAAAATTTGGGCAGCATAACACCCTATATTGCAATTCAAGAATGTTACACCTTAACCCGTGGGGTTAAGATGTGAGTGATGCAATATAATATAGGAGGGAAAATGAAGAATGTTTAAGATTAAATAGAGAAGGGAGACTTTGTCGTGAGACCATAAATTTTGTCGCGGACCGAGGTCCGCGACATGGGTATCTCGACAAATTTTTAGAATTTTTGGCAGCGTAACGCCTCTTTGTTGCTAAGCAAGGTTTTTGTCGCGGAACGTGGTTCCGCGACAAGGGTGTTTCGCGACAAAGAATTTTCAGAGAATTTTTAAAGTATTTGGTCCTTGTCGCTATGCATGGAAAGTTTTGTCGCGAAACGTGGCTTCGCGACAAGGTGTTCCGCGACAAGGGTTTTCAAAAAAATAAGGACACGGCATAATTTTTCTGTCTCAAAACGAGAGTTTGTCGCGGAACGTGGTTCCACGACAAGGGTGTTCCGCGACAAAAAGCCATGCAGACAGAAATGCAAGAGTTTGGTCCTTTGTCGCCAAACATGGTTGTGTCGCGGAACGTGACTCCGCGACAAAGTGTTCCGCGACAGAGGGTTTTAAAATATGCAGACAAGTGTATCTAGACACCGTGGTCGCGAAACGACCATTTTGTCGCGGAACGTGGTTCCGCGACAAGAGGCGGTTAGCGACAAAAGTGGTTCAGGACAAAAGTCAGAAAAAGCAGAAATGAACAGTGGCATGCAAACAGCGTGATCTCACCCTATTTCAGATTAAAGAGCTATTCTAAGCTAAAAACAAACAAGAAACATTAAAAATAAAGAAGAACATGCTTAAACGAAAATAAACAAGCTGGACAGAATTTAAAATAAAGCATACATCCTAATCTAGGGTTTGACCACACATACACATAACATTATCCAAAAAGCTTAAACAAGGAGCATATTAATAAGATAATGGGGGTTAAATAACCCCAAAAAAAAAGAAAAAAGAAAGCATAAATCCATGGGGTGTGAGACCCATTTCATGATTTGGGACACAAATGATGAATGTTTTCCCATATTATTAAATGGGTGTTGTTAATACCCATGATTTGGGTATTACAGACCCTAAAACAAGAGTTTAGAAAACAAAACATGATATTAAAGTGGCTATCTAGTTACTGTGAACAGTAGAACACTAAAATGAACACTAAACTAAACTAATCTAAGGACAAAAATTAAATAATACAAAAAAATTAAAACTAACTAAACTACCTAAGGGAAGAACTCCTTGCTGCCTTCAAGAATTTCAAATTTTGATGTTCACTCTCCAACCCTTAGCTCAAGAGAAACACCTCATATTTATAGAAGTGTAACCCTAAGCCCATGGGCCTTGATTTGAGCCCATTGTGTCTCAAGACATCACACACATCACAACCTTGTCTCGGAATAGGGGGTTTGTCGCGGAACAACACTGCATGTGGCAAGGCTTCTCGACTGGGTCTTGTGTCTCTAATGGTGTGACTTTGTCGCGGAACATGCCTTTGTCGCGGAACAGAGCATCGCGACAAAGGGTATCGCGACAAAAGGGCTTGGCTGGCTTCTTCTTCATTTGAGCTTGCTTGGTCGCGGAACCCTCCTTTGTCGCGGAACCATGCATCGCGACAAAGGCGCTTCCGCGACAAAGGTGTTCCTGGGCCTGCTGAATTGGGCCGGATGGGCCGAACTTGCTCTTTTTGTGGGCTTTTCTATCTTTTCCCCATCTTTTTTCATTCCTTTTTCTTTTCTTTTCTTTTTCTCATGTTTTTGGATTTTTCTAACATAAATATCTAATAAAATTACATATTTATGTATTTTTCATACCAGCTTATTATTTTTACAATTATGCATAAATCAGTCCAATTCAACTGCTTTCTTACTTAATGTAAGACCGGAATGCGATCAAATGCCCGTTTCAGACACGGAAATGGATTGAAAATAATGGTCATTTCTGGCCATTATCAACATCCTCACATTTAATACTGATCGTCCCCGAGCAGTCAGAGTCAATGTTCTAAAGAACACGGACTCTGCATGTTCAATTCATTTTCGTGGCTTCATAAATCGCATTCTTTTTGGATTGGGATAAGACAATCAAAAACTACAAGTATTAAACTCCCTTGATTGCAGTGTTTAATCAAATGATGCTTGCTCACTAAATCGGGCCTACAAATCAAACATTATCATCAACCCTTCATGAATATCATGTTTGAAAAATGCAAGGATTAAAAATTAGAATTAAGGCATGACATGAACATGTGCAACAAAACAGAGCCTCACATATAAGAGCATCGGAGAATTCACTCACTCTCAATCGGGTTTTAATCAAGAACGCTCAAAATCAAATTTAATTAAATTATCCCATAAGCTTGCAATTGGACCAACTCGCCACCGGCTCATTTCTTCAAATCGAGATCATGAGGTCTTATTCAAGGGTTATAACGGGGCATACGGTTGTAACATTAGGTAGGAAAGAGAATTTATTGGGTTAAGAAGTGGCAAGAATTTATTCTATCATAACTTGGCGTATTTTTATTTAAAATTTATGATCATCACTATTTTTCTTTTGTTTTTCTTTTTCTATTGCATGACATTAGACTATGTCTAATTGCTTGTCATTTGCAATTTATTTGTGTTGAGAGAATCTCAACATTTTTCTCTTTCTTTTCCTTTCTTTTTTGAATCGGTTTATTGAATACCGATTTATGCTTTTTCTGATGATCATACATTTAATGCCTTTGATAAAATTCATTGTTGCACACTTGGGTTTGAATATCTTGGTCTTTTTAGAAGGATAGAAATAATATAGAGGGCTTCAAAGAAAAATTAGGCTTAAAGGCTCAGATTGGTTAATCCTAAAGGAAAGATATTTTTGGGTTTGGATTTTCAAACGAAGGCCAAAAATTTTGGTTTTCTAAGTGCCTCGATCATATGCTCGATCTGTGGAATATGGCATGGTCTTGAATCGGTCCCAATCGCAAGTTCTAGTTTCCTTCAATCAAATTGATTCACACATCAAAGAAAATAAATGAGTAAAAGTGACTCATGGCTCAAACCTCACAGGTTGGATTGATTCATGTCATGCGATATTCTCAAATTTAATCAAAGCCTAATTCTAACAATTTATTCAATCAAAATTTCTAACATGCAGATTTATTACCCAACAAGATGATCGCATCATTAAACTTTTATAGCTCAAAACCTTAGGAATTCATTTCGTGCATGTCTTCAATTACATTATCCCAATTTAAAAGTTGAAAATTTAATCACAAGCCTAAATTCAACATGTGAATTTAGAACAGGTATATGCACATTTTTGCTGGTTATTTTAATTTAAAGCAGTAGAGAGGCACTGCTGACATACAAGGTATGTCAACAGCATATTTTTGGCCTGGCAGTCACTTATTCATCTCGGACTGTACAGACATCTTTTCGAAAAGAAAGCAAATAAAGATTTGTTCAGTGGTCTCAAAAGCTGAGTTCCATTTTAGGGAAAGCAGTAAATTACATCCGAGACAAGGGATTCTCGTGCAGTTAGTACTAACCTGCACCTACAAAAGGAGAAATCCCTTGCAGATTACTACTACTAAAACGGAAATAGAAATAAAAATAAAGCAAAGTAAACTGGGATTCATCCTTCTTCCTTCAGAACATATATCTGGCCCAGTGGATGTAGCTGGTCAACTCACACCGCAGACACCAGCCATTATGGTCCCTCATGGGCTCGTGCCTCCTTCGGCAGTAGACTCTGGCTTTTTGATTAGCCCACAGGTATGGAGTGTCTGGGTTGTCTGCCATCCATGCGAGGACGTTGGTGGATGTATATTGAAGAATTGACCTATCTGTCACCATCCCCTCGATCATTCTGATCCCTTGCTCGACCTGGCCTTCATCCACCTTGCTCATAAGCATCAGCCCGCGGGTGAAGATTGATGCCTTATGGTTGTCCTCAATTCCGGGGCGCAGCAGTTCACAGGCTTGCTCCTCATTCTCTTCTGCAAATGCCATGAGTGCTGGAATGAGCTGGAGATTATAGTTTCCTGCAGCTACACATGTTCACAGGAATCTCTCCTTCTGCCGACGAAGTCTCTCCTGCCATCTCTTCACAGTGGAGGAGTCAAGCTCGCATCGCTTGTACACGATGGCAAGGTTCCCAGCATCCCTGAGCTTTTTGCATGTCTCTTGTGCATTGAACACTTCCCTGATTTCATCCTCTCCGATTCGGGAGAGGATTTCACCTAGAAGCTCGAGTGGCAAGTCCAGCAGCTGGGTTTCTTCGGGTGCAGGATCTGGGATGGGAAGGTTGCCCCTGAAAAGTAAGAAAGGAATGAATCCGATTTTTATAATTTTCTCAATAATCTTCAAGTTTTAAATATCAACATCCTCACATTTAGAGCTTTGCTCTAGATGTGAGGTTATTAAATCTCCAACTTGAATTTTTAATATAAAGCATAAGTAAACAATATTTGGTTTTGAATGGACTAAGGAGCCCAAAATAAAATAAAATTGGCCAATGGGCCTAAAATCTTTTTAATGGGCCATTGGGCCCAAAAGTTTTTCAATTTTATTAAACAAGTTCGAGACACTTTGTGGGAAATGGAATGAGATGGACAGATGGAAACGAGATGCTCGAGTATTGGAATGTGCAATGGGGGCGTGGCGAAATGGATTTGCTATTTCCGGACTGCTTGGACTGCTTTGGACAGTTAAAGCATTCTCAAGAGTTTGCAAACACTGTTTTTAATTTTAAAATGGTTGACTTATTTTATTTAATAAAAGTGGGATGTGAGTGGTCCCATTTTGGATTTTTGAAAATGATAGCAGTTGGGTGACAAAAATACTGCTATTTTACTCACACTAGTGTTCCATTGGGAACAAAAGATAAGTCAAACATTAAATAAAATAACTCTTTTTGTCTTTTTCCAAAAGGTTGCTTTTATTAAAAGTGGAAGCTTCTTATTGGGTGTTTGTACTATGTTTCCATAAACAAACAAACATTTATTCCCATGAGATCTCTAACATGAGAACAAATATGCCCAAAAAGATCTTCCATCTTTAATGCCCCAAAACAACACTGCATTAATGCATTTCAAGATCAAACAAAGGGTTTGAACCAAAAACAGTGAGCATTCACCCCATTTATTCAAGAACAAAAATACCGATAGCACCATAATGCTCGAAACAACACCCTAATGCTCATTAGTTTTTCTGTTCCAGTTTTAAACTTGCGAAAATCTTAATCCATTAACAGTTTTAACGCCATTAATCAGTTTTCAAAACAGGTTTCTCAAAAATGGTGCTCAAAACCGAGAGCACTCAAAACCTTCAAAAACGGAAAAACAAAGATGCAAGCAGACTGCATTACACGATTCACACACCAAAATCAGAAATAAAGAACAAGAAAGTCCAAAAGAGTCATGAACAGGGGAAAAGAATGGGTTTTACCCTGACCTCCTCGGTTCGGGTTGGGGTAAGGGTCCCAAGTTTGGGAGGAGTCCGTAAAATCGGTCCATAGTTTCCCCTTGAAAAAGGATGAGGGTTGCGAAGAACACGGTGGTGTTCGTTCGGAAGAGAAGAAAACGAGGGGGAAGATGAAGAGTTGGATGAACTGACGAGAATGCAGGAAGAACTGGTGAGGGAGGGGGGTATAAATACTGAAACTTTTGTCGCGGAGCCCTAAACTTTGTCGCGGAACAAGGTTCCGCGACAAAGGCATGGCGACATTAGGAGGGTCGCGGAATTGGGGTCTGGTCGCGGACCAGTGCTTCGCGACAAGGGTATCGCGACAAAGTTCAGTATGGGGACAAAGTCAAAATGGGTCGTGTCGCGGAACACGAAGTTGGTCGCGGAGACATGCTCCGCGACAAGGTGTATCGCGACCGCGACAAAGAAGGTTTAAGACAAAAGAGAGTTTGTCGCGGAACAGGGCCTGGTCGCGATGCATGGCATCGCGACAAAGGACCTTCCGCGACAAAGAATTTTGAATTTTCAAATTTTCTTGGACTGGGCCCGAGTGTGATGTTGGGCCTGAATCCATTTTATTTGAATTGGGCTGAACAAATTCAGTCCAATTAAATTCAAAATGCTGGGCTGAAATATTTAAATAATCCACTTGCATAAAATTAGGTTGGATCAGTCCCATTTATCTGTGAGATTTATCCCGGAATTTAAATTGCTTTAGATTCTGGGAATATTTTCTCAGATTTATGGAATTAATCCAACCAAGAACCTGGTTTTTCCATGTTACTCTTATCTGCTCCTTCTTTTTGATGGTTCCGCACTTCTGCAAGAGAGATAAATAAAACGCATTAAATTTTCTCCAAATATCAACATCCTCACATTTAGAGTTTTAGTACTCTAAATGTTTAATTGATCTTTGGATACTTTCTCATCATGAAATAAAGTGCTATATATATATATGAAATGAAATTTCTATGTTTTTAATGATGTTTCTTATTGGGTGTAAGCCGGGTCTTCCACTGCTTGGTTTTCTTTCTCCGGATCGAACTGTCCGATATACTCCTTCAACCGTTGTCCATTCACCACTATGTCGCCCTTGTCAGTTCGGATCCTGACGGCTCCATTTTTAAACACCTCTAGTACTTCATGTGGTCCTTCCCATGTAGATTTGAGCTTTCCGGGAAACAGCTTCAACCTAGTATTGAACAATAATAACCTGTTGACCAACATAAAAGTACTTCGGTTTAATCCTGCGATCGTGCAACTTCTGGGTCCGCTCCTTGTAAATTCGAGAGCTTTCATAAGCTTGCGCTCGTATTTCCTCAATTTCATTGAGGTCCAACTTACGTTTGCTCTGAGCAACTTTCGGATCAAAGTTGAGCGTTTTAACGGCCCAGTAAGCTTTATGCTCTAGCTCTACAGGCAAATGACAGGCTTTTCCGAAGATGAGCCTGTACGGAGACATCCCAATGGGAGTCTTATATGGTGTGCGGTATGCCCATAGAGCATCGTTGAGCTTACGTGCCCAATCCTTACGGGTTATCCCAACGGTGGCTTCGAGTATGTGTTTGATTTCGCGATTGGATACTTCGACTTGGCCACTAGTTTGAGGATGATAAGGCGTGCCTATCTTATGGAGGATCCCATTTTTACTCATTAAGGTTTCAAAGGCTTTATTAATAAAGTGTGTTCCTCCATCAGATATCACCACCCTAGGTATGCCAAATCTACTGAAAATGTTGTTCTTGAGGAACTTGATGACTTGGTTACCATCATTGGTTGGTAATGCGACAGCCTCGACCCATTTGGATACGTAATCGACAGCTACCAAGATATAGAAGTTTCCACCAGATGATGGAAACGGTCCCATGAAGTCAATGCCCCATACGTCGAAGATCTCAAGTGTGAGAATCCCCTTTTGAGGCATCTCATCCCTCTTGGAGATGTTTCCCATCCTTTGGCATCTGTCGCAACCCTTTACAAATTTCCTGCAATCCTCATAGATGTGAGGCCAATAAAATCCACATTCGAGGACCTTGTGGGCCGTTCGAGCGGGACCGTGATGACCTCCATACTCTGATTCATGGCATTTTCTGACAATTTGATATGCTTCATGCTCGGTCACACATCGCCTGATTATTGAATCAGCGCAGTGTTTGAAAAGGTAAGGTTCTTCCCAGAAGTAATTTAATACATCTCGGTTGAACTTACTCTTCTGATGATAATTAGAAAATGGTGGGGTTATTCCACATGCCAAGAAGTTAGCGATGTCGGAAAACCAAGGACAAGCTTGATTATGCAGATGCAATGCGAACAATTGTTCATCCGGGAAATCCTCATTGACGGCTTTTTCCTTTTTATCATTTTCTAATCGAGATAAGTGGTCAGCAGCACCATTATCTCGACCTCGCATATCTTTTATTATGATGTCGAATTCTTGCAACAGAAGTACCCACCTGATTAATCGAGGTTTTGCGTCTTGTTTGCTAAACAAGTATCTCAATTCAGAATGATCGGTGTACACTATAGTCTTCGTACCTATCAGATACTGTCTGAATTTGTCAAACGCGAAGACTACAGCATACATTTCTTTCTCCGTTGTGGTGTAGTTGACTTGAGCCTCATTCAGGGCATGACTTGCATAGTGAACTACGCAGTGTCTCCCATCCTTATGTTGCCCAAGCACTGCACCTACGGCGAGATCACTAGCATCACACATTACCTCGAAAGGTATTGACCAATCGGGTGGTTGCACTATCGGTGCAGAAACCAACATCTTCTTGAGCGTGTCAAAGGCTTGGACACACGCTTCATTTATTAAGAAAGTATTCTCTTTACAAAGCAGATTAGTGAGCGGCTTGGCAATTTTAGAAAAATCCTTAATGAATCTCCGGTAAAAACCGGCATGCCCTAAGAAGCTCCTAACTGATTTGATGGAGTTAGGGAGAGGAAGATTGGAAATGATAGAAACTTTGGCTGGATCAACCTCAATACCTGCACGAGAAATACGATGACGTAACACTATGCCCTCAGTGACCATGAAATGGCACTTTTCCCAATTTAAAACAAGATTAGTGTCCTCACATCTCTTTAAAATTTTTGCAAGATTAGTCAAACAATCTTCGAACGTATCTCCATACACAGAGAAGTCATCCATGAAAACTTCAATGCATTTTCCGATAAATTCAGAGAAAATAGACATCATGCATCTTTGAAAAGTAGCAGGTGCATTGCACAAACCAAAAGGCATCCGTCGATAGGCAAAAGTACCGTACGGGCAAGTAAAAGTGGTTTTATCATGGTCTTCACTCGAAATAACAATTTGATTATAGCCAGAATAACCATCCAAAAAGCAATAAAACTCTCTCCCAGCCAACCTCTCAAGCATTTGATCAATAAAAGGCAATGGAAAATGGTCTTTGCGTGTGGCCTCGTTCAGTTTCCGGTAGTCAATGCAAACTCTCCATCCGGTCACTGGCCTGGTTGCAACCTCTTCTCCTTGCTCATTCTTGGTTATGCACATCCCTCCTCGTTTTGGCACGACCTGCACTGGGCTAACCCATTTGGTGTCAGAGATAGGATAGATTATACCAGCATCTAAGAGCTTGATAACTTCTTTCCTTACCACTTCTTGCATAAGGGGATTCAAATGCCTCTGAGGCTGACGGGAGGGCTTAAACTCTTCTTCCATTAGAATCCTGTGCATGCAAATAGAAGGGCTTATTCCTTTTATATCAGAAATGGTCCAACCTATTGCATGTACATGTTTCTTAAGAATGACCACCAGAGCATTTTCTTGCTCTTGAGAGAGCTTAGCCGAAACAATCACAGGTAATTTTTTATGTTCCGCGAGAAACGCATACTTGAGATGATCGGGTAATGTTTTAAGTTCAAGCTCTGGTGGACATTCAACGGAAGGGAGTAGTTTGCGAGAAATGGGTAGTGGGAGAACCGATTTACCTTCGGGATCCTGCATCAGGACAGGATCCTCTTCTTCCTCTTGGTTGGCGTCGTCATGGAATTCGATGCCGTCAAACTCCTCCAGATCCCCTGTTTCGGGATCGTCAAAGTGAACGGCTTTGCATCCTTTATGCTCCGTGCCAGCAGGCTTCAGTACCTGCTTTGATAAGTCATCCAGCATCATTTCACAATCAAATCCAGAGTCACTCTCGCTCTCACAGTCAATTCTCTCTCCACTATCTATTACAGAAAACATGGAACAAGTTCCCTCATTCGGAAACTTCTGCAGCTGCTCCATATCAAAGGTGATTTCCTCGCCATCGACCCTTAATGTGACTTTTCCGAATTTAGCGTCAATCAATGCACCACCAGTGGCTAGGAATGGGCGTCCAAGGATAAGCGGCATTTTAGAATCCTCTTCAATGTCAAGGATGATGAAGTCGACCGGGAAAAGAACCTGCCCGGTTTTGACCACAACATCCTTGAGGATTCCAACGGGCTGAGTGATTGATCTGTCTGCAAGTTGCAGTCTCATCTTGATCGGTTGAATTTCTCCAAACTTAAGGCGGATAGCCATAGCTAGTGGCATCACATTGATGCTTGATCCTAGATCACAAAGCCCCATACTTACTTTGGCCTTTCCGAATTGTACTGGAAGTGTGCAGCATCCGGGATCCTCTTTCTTTTCGGGTAATCTCCTCTGAACTATGGCACTGCATGTGCTGTTGAGAATAATCACCTCTTCTGCTCGACCTGCCTTTTTCCTGAAATCAATTCTTTCAAGAACTTAGCATAGATGGGCATTTCGGAAATCATTTCTGTGAGAGGAATGGTTATCTCTACAGACTTTAATCGTTCAAGAAATTTCTTGAATTTAAGATCATGTTCCTTATTTTTAAGACGTGCAGGATAAGGAATCCTAGGCATGTACTTGTTATTATCATGTTTTGGTGGTAAAGGGAAGGAAGTTGTACCTTCACCTGTACCCTTATCTGTTTCAGCCATTTCAGGTGCAGCGTCAGTCTGCAAATTGGCTGTCTCTTTTTCAGCTTCCTTCTCCTTATCAGCTTCCTTACCAGCATTGTCAACAACATCATTTTCTTCACATTCCGCTCCAGTACCAGCTCCTCTCGGTCCAGCTAGTACTCTTCCAGATTTCAAGGTTATTGCTTTGCATTGCGGGTTCTTTTCTGCAGTGCTCGGCAATGTACCTTTGTCCCTTTTCTGCATCTCATTAGCCATCTGTGTAACTTGGGTCTCCACATTTCTGATAGAGGCCTGCAGCTGAGTGTTGATCTCCTTCTGGCTAGTGATAAAGTCAGTCATCAAATTCTCCAGCCTTGAAGGAGGCTTTTGATTTTGATTCTGATTTTGGTTCTGATTCCATTGGCCTTGGTTTGGGACAAACTGAGGCTGGAAGTTCTGTGGCTGAAAATTCTGAAAGTTCTGATTGGGCTGTTGGAAATTCTGAGGAGGCCTCTGCTGGATCTGGGGTTGGAAGTTGGGATTCTGAAAATGTTGGCCCCTGTTCTGAACAAATCCTTGATTCTGCTGAGGGTTGAATTGCTGCTGTTGTGGCTTGTTCAGGAGATGGGAATTGAGGGCGTAGTTGTTTGGGAAGGCTCCTGCATAGTTACAGCTTTCAGCTGTGATCTGTTCGCATGTGTCGGTTGCATGTGCACCTTGACACAGTCCACAAATCACATCTGTTTGCTGTCCCTGAGCAGAGCTTCCAACTCCTACGGATAACGCTGCCACTTGCTCTTGAAGCTTTTCAATATCTGACTTCTCTACTGTACCTACAGCACATAAACCACGAGGGGAAGGGAGATTACCATCATCAGTAAGAACAGATCTATTGACACTCATGGCTTCAATCTTTGCCCAGGCTTGGTCCATTGGTATGTAGAGCAGATGTTGACCGCCAGCAGCATCGAGCATAGATTTCCATGCTGGGGTCAAACCACTGTAGAACTTTCTCAATCTCAACCAATCATGGAAACCATGTTGAGGACATTTTCTGAGCAGGTTGAAGAACCTCTCCTTTGCATCGTACAGGGATTCATCTGGCTCCATTTGAACTCCGCGATTTTGGAGCGGCATTCGTCCACCTTGGACTCCGGAAAGTATTTTGCTAGGAAGTTTCTGATCACATCTTCCCATGTAGACTTCTGATTAACGGGCAGTGATTTGTACCATGTTCGTGCTCCTCTAGTCAGAGAGAAGGGGAACAGCCTTAGTCGAATAGTGTTTGCAGATACATCACGATTTTTGATCGTGTCACACAACTCTAGGAAGGTCTGCAGGTGATCATGGGGGTCCTCATGGCTTGCTCCAGCAAACTGGTTGCTCTGGACTAGATTGATGAGGGCCGGCTTCAATTCGAAATTCCTGGCCAAGAATGGCGCTTGTCCAGGAATATTTAGATATGGCTCTAAGATCGGCTGCATGTAATCAGCGGCTGGCTGCTTGATGGTTGTTCTCAGGCCCACCTTGGTACTGCTGTGGGTAGTAGTTCTGAGGCACGAAATAGTTCCTCGGGTCATTGAAATCATTCGGATTCGGGGGATTCTGATGGGGGTTCTGGTATTGCTGATTCTGCTGGTTTTGGAAATTTTGCTGGTTTGGGTGGTTTTGGTTATTTGGAGGGTTTTGATGGTATGGATTGGGAGGGGGTGCCTCGAAGTGCTGCTGTTCCATGTTTGGTGGGTTCCCACCTCCTTGTATAATCTGGGGAGGGGGATCATCCAAATCATCGTTATCAGCATCTTCGGGGTCTTCCTCAATGTTGTGAAGTGGAGGATTGGGTTGAATGATGATTGGTGGGATGTCCGGGTTTGCCATCTCGGAAATGTCGCTGCTGGTGCTTGGTGAAAGTAATGCCTGTCGTTCCCGTTCCCTTCTTCGTTAGTCTCCGCCCTAAGACATCGAGCTGTCTTCTCTATCTCTGAGTTGAACGGGATTTCGGCTGGCGTCTGCTTCCTCCTTTGCATAGAACAACAACTTCGATAATGACAGTACCCGTACAATCCCCAGGTTAGAATTGGTTCTGAAGGTAAATATTTATATTTATATGTATAAGCTAACTAGGAGCAATGAGGAAGGTAATTCTCTAATAAAACGGCGCTGCATCTCCCCGGCAACGGCGCCATGAAACTTTTGACAATTTCCTACCACGAGTATTTTGAAGAAAATATCCCAAGTTTGAATTTATTAAATGAAAAGAGTTATGATTCACGGGAAGGGGTTTAGGGATATATCAAGATTGTTATTCTTTTTATTACTCAAGTGTGGTGCTTTAATTTCAAATGGCGCTGTGGTCCTCTCTGTCATGAAACTGTTGACAAATCTCATGGTACAGCCGGGATAAATTGACCTTCAGCCTGTCACACTGAGGATCCCCGGCATATGTGCCATGATACTTCTCATCAATTCTTGCCATAAGATTCCCTGCCATGAAACTTTTTGGCAGATTCCCACTACATGAATATTTTCCGAAAAATCATAGTCCTGGTTTAGGTTTTATTTAATGAAACCAATTTATGATGATGGAATTTGGATTAGGGATATATTTATAGGTTGTCACGTTTTTATTACTCGTGTTACGAAACTGTGCCCCCCGAAAGCGCACGGTGTCAAAAATTGCAGTAATTTATAGTAAGACCGGATCGTTCACTGGAGGATGTGCGATAGAAGCAGGGCCCACGTCGTTTTACTAGATTTTCCATTCGTATTGCTCAACTCAGTTTGCAAAGTGACTAACATCTACTGACTGAATTTAAACTAAACTGTGAAAGCATTTAAATCTAGTCTATAAAGCATAGTAACTCTATTTAGAAAGCGAGTAAATTATTCTAAGAAAGCAGTTAAATTCTACACTATGCTAACTATTAGGCTAACAGAAGGGATATGGAGAAAAGAATAAAAATTGGACAAGATTTAGATACGGCATGATTAAACTTCCATTTTAGTACACAGATCTTTGTTTTGGAATAGTCCTGTCAGATAGCTAATTCTCATGTTCTCAGTTATTGCTTTCCCTCTAAAGACAGGTACTCACAATATGAGTTTACATGTTCTTAAAAACGCAAATTCTAAGATACCACAGATTTGTAACTGCCCTGGCCTGGGTATGTTATCTCATATGTGGTGGATGAGTAACACCTGACAAGTCATTTATTGAGATGCCAAGTACTACTATCATTCCCCCATGTCACACCCAAAGATTCTAATCAAGTTCTGAACTATCCCTTAACTGTCGATCCTAGTAACAGTTACGCAACTCTCAATACAACCGAGTGACCTCTAATGAAAGCAATTAAAAGAAAGCAGTAAAGAAAGCATTTTAAATTCCTATCACTCGGAGGTTTTGAAAATCTGACCCTGGTAGTAAAAGACAGCACCCGGTCAGGATGACCGAGTTTGGATCAAGAATTCCCGGCTCTTAGTGAAATGCTCGCAGTGTTCACTTCCTTCCGGGTGATTATGAGATACAAACTAATGGACTCAGGACTCAAAAATAGGCTTTGGCAGAAGAGAATAGTGGTTGAAAGAATACTCAACCCTATCTTAGAAAATAACCAAGGCCTGAATGTTGTTCCTCAAGGATTATTTACTACACTGTATTTGAATCCAAGTGGACCCCTTCTCGGTGTAATATGTAATCATAAATTCCAACACACAGCAGTTTTGGAAATCAATGGATATGAAAATCATTCCCTAACAGGTACTAGACTCTCAATTAAAATACAGATCCTTTCAGTCTAGAAGAGACCTAATCGCTGACTCTGCTTCTAATTTCCCAAAACATAACCCTCGACGGAGTATGAATTAGTCATAACTGAAGAATTTATCCCTTACATCAGATCTGGATTTTATACAGGAATTTTTGTTGGAAATTTAATAGGCAATATCTGTTTGAATACAGACTTCTAATGTCCAAGGGAAGGATCCCAAAATTGCATTGACCACAATATCTACATAATAGTATCATGCATACAGGTATATGAGAATGCAAAATAAAATGACCTAAAATATATCACGGGTCTAGACAGAAGGTGAAACACAATCATGAAGTGGCCAGAGGACCAAAGTAATGGCAGAGTAATCAGGTGAATTGCAAACATCTGCTATTCAATATCCTGATAAGTCGGATGGAACGAATTTAGACAGTTTAAACCCTATAATGATAGTGTCAATATCAGTTGGGCCTCCACTGTCTATGAATTCAGGTAAAAACCTACATGCTTCTTCTCTATAATGATCATCAGTTAGCATTGACGGATGTCAACTGATTCCTATTACAGATTGGAATTTGGGTTATGAAATTAAGAAAAGGAAAATAAAACTGTATCTGGATAGGGGTTAGCTGAGCAGCTATTATAATCCCGGATGGATGAACCGCCAAGGCTTCACTAACTGCTATCCAGACCATGCAAAATAACATTTAGTAATTAATACCCAGATTACGAGCTAGTTATCCATGAGGGAATACCCGCCAACGTTAATCTGGTGTATTATTACTAATTGTTACACACAACACGCAAAAGACAAAATCAAGAAGATGTAAAATAAGATTCCTTGTATGAGAGACATTGGTTTTCTCATGCAAGGTTGTGGATTTGGTCCACAATTGATGATCTTAAATAACCCCTCCTACCATAATTAATCACAGTCCGGATTATCTGCTTAAGTCATCAAGGTTTTGTTTATAAAGGAGTGTTTTAATGGCAATTGAACAAAGGTCCTCTAATCATGATGATTATTGATTTCAATTATTGTTAATCTCAATCTTTAATCATTAATGACTTGAGGGTTCAATTAATTAAGTGTGAAAATGGAGAATCAAATTTGGGCAGCATAACACCCTATATTGCAATTCAAGAATGTTACACCTTAACCCGTGGGGTTAAGATGTGAGTGATGCAATATAATATAGGAGGGAAAATGAAGAATGTTTAAGATTAAATAGAGAAGGGAGACTTTGTCGTGAGACCATAAATTTTGTCGCGGACCGAGGTCCGCGACATGGGTATCTCGACAAATTTTTAGAATTTTTGGCAGCATAACGCCTCTTTGTCGCTAAGCAAGGTTTTTGTCGCGGAACGTGGTTCCGCGACAAGGGTGTTTCGCGACAAAGAATTTTCAGAGAATTTTTAAGTAATTTGGTCCTTGTCGCTATGCATGGAAAGTTTTGTCGCGAAACGTGGCTTCGCGACAAGGTGTTCCGCGACAAGGGTTTTCAAAAAAATAAGGACACGGCATAATTTTTCTGTCTCAAAACGAGAGTTTGTCGCGGAACGTGGTTCCACGACAAGGGTGTTCCGCGACAAAAAGCCATGCAGACAGAAATGCAAGAGTTTGGTCCTTTGTCGCCAAACATGGTTGTGACGCGGAACGTGGCTCCGCGACAAAGGGTTTTAAAATATGCAGACAAGTGTCTCTAGACACCTTGGTCGCGAAACGACCATTTTGTCGCAGAACGTGGTTCCGCGACAAGAGGCGGTTAGCGACAAAAGTGGTTCAGGACAAAAGTCAGAAAAAGCAGAAATGAACAGTGGCATGCAAACAGCGTGATCTCACCCTATTTCAGATTAAAGAACTATTCTAAGCTAAAAACAAACAAGAAACATTAAAAATAAAGTAGAACATGCTTAAACGAAAATAAACAAGCTGGACAGAATTTAAAATAAAGCATACATCCTAATCTAGGGTTTGACCACACATACACATAACATTATCCAAAAAGCTTAAACAAGGAGCATATTAATAAGATAATGGGGGTCAAATAACCCCAAAAAAAAGAAAAAGAAAGCATAAATCCATGGGGTGTGAGACCCATTTCATGATTTGGGACACAAATGATGAATGTTTTCCCATAGTATTAAATGGGTGTTGTTAATACCCATGATTTGGGTATTACAAACCCTAAAACAAGAGTTTAGAAAACAAAACATGATATTAAAGTGGCTATCTAGTTACTGTGAACAGTAGAACACTAAAATGAACACTAAACTAAACTAATCTAAGGACAAAAATTAAATAATACAAAAAAATTAAAACTAACTAAACTACCTAAGGGAAGAACTCCTTGCTGCCTTCAAGAATTTCAAATTCTGATGTTCACTCTCCAACCCTTAGCTCAAGAGAAACACCTCATATTTATAGAAGTGTAACCCTAAGCCCATGGGCCTTGATTTGAGCCCATTGTGTCTTAAGACATCACACACATCACAGCCTTGTCTCGGAATAGGGGGTTTGTCGCGGAACAACACTGCATGTGGCAAGGCTTCTCGACTGGGTCTTGTGTCTCTAATGGTGTGACTTTGTTGCGGAACATGCCTTTGTCGCGAAACAGAGCATCGCGACAAAGGGTATCGCGACAAAAGGGCTTGGCTGGCTTCTTCTTCATTTGAGCTTGCTTGGTCGCGGAACCCTCCTTTGTCGCGGAACCATGCATCGCGACAAAGGGGCTTCCGCGACAAAGGTGTTCCTCGGCCTGCTGAATTGGGCCGGATGGGCCGAACTTGCTCTTTTTGTGGGCTTTTCTATCTTTTCCCCATCTTTTTTCATTCCTTTTTCTTTTCTTTTCTTTTTCTCATGTTTTTGGATTTTTCTAACATAAATATGTAATAAAATTACATATTTATGTATTTTTCATACCAGCTTATTATTTTTACAATTATGCATAAATCAGTCCAATTCAACTGCTTTCTTACTTAATGTAAGACCGGAATGCGATCAAATGCCCGTTTCAGACACGGAAAAGGATTGAAAATAATGGTCATTTCTGGCCATTATCATCGGGCCTGTATAACCCGAGTTTTGGCCATGTCGGCCCCTTACATTTTTCCGCTGCGATATATTATTTTCCGTTATTATTATGTGTGGATGAGATATTACTATTTTTAAATAAATTCCGGATTTGTTTTTATATCTTTTTGCAATACCTACAGCCTTGCATCTCTTTGACAAGCTCGGAGAATCCGTGTCTTGTTAGGGGGATGTGGCAGTGGCATCCCGGCCTGGGTTATCAAATCCGGGGTGTTACAAGTTGATATCAGAGCCCGGAATATTTTAAAGCTACTATTATTATTACATTTAAACCAATATTTTAAACTAAATATTATTTTTAGACTACTAGCATTATTATTTTTAGCTCAAAATTTGAACCCAAATTTTTTTTTTATCTACTTATTAGAATATTTTGAGCCCAACGGATTAATTATTTTGACACAATATTTAATTATTTTAAGCCCACCATTTTGGCCCAAATACCCATGCTTTTGTTACTTAGTCCAAATTATTATTTTGGCCCAATATAGAGGCCCAATTTTTAAATTACTCAAATCCATGATAAAATTTAAATTAAAACCACATCGAGTTAATTTTATTGGGGGGGGGGGTTGCATATGCATATTCATGTAGATTTAAATTCTTGCATATCTTGACTTTTACTCGAACATGCTCTAACTCTAACCTCCTTGTTGACATTAGATGGCCGAACCCAACACGAACATGATCAACTTGATGATGAAACTGACTAACGCGTACCTAGAGTCCCAACAGCATATCAATCATTTCAAGACTCGGGTAGGACAACTAGAGGGCCACGTGGCCCATTTGGGACATCTTAGGGAGGCTGACCACCATGAAATAACCCAACTCAAGGCCCAAGTCGCCGAACTCCAAACCCAAGTGGTTGCACTTCAAAACAAGGATAACGAGCTGATGCTGCAAATAGGGCATTTAGGAGCAGAACTGCTGGACCTAGAGGCTGACGTATTTCCTCCGAGCCCCGAGCCTGTTGGAACGCCCACCCCGATCGACGTATCCAGCGACGAGGACGATCCCATCGAAGATGCACCTACTTATTCCCTCTAGACTTAGAGATCCATATCGACGGATTATTATTTATATTTCCCCTTAGATTTCTGTTTCGAATGCTTGTAACCCAAATAAAGATTTCCCCTGAGTAATAAACATACAAGCATTTATTTTACACAAGTATATTTAAATTATTCCTTACATTTTAATTAAATTATTTCTCTTCGATTACCTTGTTAAAACCCAACCAAACAAATGAACAAGGTAATAATAATAAATAACATATAGATAACAACCAAACAAAAATACAAGTATTAATAAATAAATAACATAAATATGTAGATATATATATTATATAGAGATAATCATCAAACAGGGTATCTCCAACCCTAAACCCCAACACACTGGACCCTAGGGTCTCCAAAAAAAGGAAAAAAAAATGAACAGGTTACTGTTCACGAAAAAAAAAAAAACAAAACAAAAACAAAGCAACAAGTAGAAACCAACCCCCAATAACAACAAACGATACGCTAAACTTCAACAACCTCTACTAAGCCGCTGCGGTACC
The DNA here is from genome assembly GCA_030278955.1 of Hygrophila difformis. Classification (NCBI taxonomy): domain Eukaryota; kingdom Viridiplantae; phylum Streptophyta; class Magnoliopsida; order Lamiales; family Acanthaceae; genus Hygrophila; species Hygrophila difformis. The sequence continues at coordinate 31,902,663 of JAOANR010000001.1, read as the reverse complement.
TCCACCCGAGGCCCGCATTAACTACTTAGCTATGGTGAACTCATATCACCCTCCGCACTACGCCGGCGAGGAGGACCCGGCTAAACTCGAAGAATGGATCCGAACATTCGACAAGTTACTAAGCGCGGTGAAGTGTCCAATTGGCGAGAAGGTGCATGTGGCATCATACTACCTCGGAGGAGAGGCGGATGACTGGTGGCGTGCCATGCAAGATAAGTTAGCTGAGGACGAGGAACCCTATTCCTGGGAGGAATTTATGGGACTGCTCAGGGATCGCTTTTACCCTATGAGCACAAAGTCAGCCATGTACGAAGAATTCCTATCTCTGAAACAAGGAGGACAAACAGTCCAGGAATACTACGCCCGTTTCAAGGAGTTGTGCGTTTCGCACCAAGACTCGTGCCAAACAGACATGGAAAAGGCACAAAAATTTGAAATAACCTGACTATACGTGAAGTGATCACTGGCGTCCATTACCCGGACTTGCAGGCGGTGTATGATCGTGCGATAGCTGTCGCAAGGGTGCAACAAATGAAGAGGAAAGTGAGTGGAGAGCCCAGTCGGGTATCTCAGGGACAAGATAAGAGGGGTAGAGACAATCGATCCAGTAACAAATTTGGGGGAGATAACCTTCGGGGAGGCCTGAATAGACCCCCTCTGAACTACAATGGGGGAAATGATGGGAGAGTCTTTTTCCAGGGTAACCCGGTACCACCATGCCCAAGGTGTGGCAAGCCTCATCTGGCTAGAGGATGCCCCCAACAGGGCGCATGCTACCGGTGTGGTCGCAATGGCCACTGGGTGAATGAGTGCCGCACTTGACTGGAAAACATCACCAAGAGGGATGATTTAGGCGCGGGCCCAGCACAGCCTCGAAATCAAGATGGGCGGAATGGAAATAACCAGGGGTATAGGTCCCCTCAAAATCCGAACTTCAATCAAAATCAACGTCCTCCCCAGAATCCAAATCAGCAAAAGAATCAGAACCCGAACCGGGATCAGCAAGGAAATCAGGGGCGTCCAATGGGGGCGGTTGAATGTCATCAACGAGGCGGATGTGCCTATGCAGGGAGATGTAATGGGAGGTACGTTCCATGTCTTAAGTATACCCCTTAAAGTTCTATTTGACTCAGGAGCTAGTTGTTCAATAATATCATCAAGAGTCTTACCTGAACTAGATCTACCTAAGTGCGAACTGATTAACTTAGGAATTCAACTTCCGTCGGGGAAAGTAGTATCATGCTCTAGGCGATATAACGGAATTCCGATAGTTATAAAGAACGTAGAGTTTTTCGCGAACTTGGTAGAATTCGATCTAAGGGATTTTGACGTCATACTAGGGATGGATTGGCTAACCCAATATAAGGCCGTGATCGATTGCCAAAAGCAAAAGATCACGTTGTCAAAAAGTAGGGGGAGGAGAGTCATCTTTTACTCCCAGCCACCTAAGAAGTCTAACAAGATAGTTAACGCCCTTAAGCTATGTAGCTTAATGCGCAAGGGTTACGCGTTATATGCATGCTACATTCATAACCTTGGGGCCGAAGAGGTCAAGGTGGATAACATTCCGGTGGTGAGAGAATATCCGGATGTATTCCCTGAAGACGTTCCCGGCATGCCGCCTGAGAGAGATCTGGAATTCACCATAGATCTCATCCCGGGAACGGAACCTGTCTCAAAGGCTCCTTACCGCATGGCGCCACTAGAAATGAAGGAATTAAAGGAACAACTCGAGGAGTTGTTAGAGAAGGGGTACATAAGGCCGAGCACGTCCCCATGGGGAGCCCCGGTCTTATTCGTTAAAAAGAAAGACGGAGGTCTACGACTATGCATCGACTATAGAGGACTTAATCAAGTCACCGTCAAGAACAAGTACCCGTTGCCCAGAATCGAGGATTTATTCGGCCAACTGAAGGGAGCTTCAGTATTCTCAAAGATCGACTTGCGATCTGGATATCACCAGTTAAGGATCGCCGAAAAGGACATCCCAAAGACGGCGTTCAGAACCCGCTACGGACACTACGAATTCACGGTGCTATCATTCGGGCTGACGAACGCCCCAGCGATGTTCATGAATCTCATGAACAACGTATTTCGAGAACTATTAGATCAATGAGTAGTGATGTTTATAGATGACATCTTGATCTACTCGAAAAGCGAAGAAGAACATTCCGAACACTTACACAAAGTGTTAGGGATCTTACGAGTAAATCAGCTGTATGGCAAGCTGTCCAAATGCGACTTCTGGTTAAAAGAAGTGGCATTTCTGGGGCACATAGTATCCGCCAACGGTGTGGCAGTAGACCCGGCTAAGATCTCGGCAGTGACCGAATGGGTGCCACCGAAGAATCCAACAGAGATAAGAAGTTTTCTTGGATTGGTGGGATACTACCGAAGATTTGTAAAGGATTTCTCAAATATCGCCCGCCTTTTGACACAGCTATTAAAGAAAGGGGTGAAATACAACTGGACCAGTGAGTGTGATTCCGCCTTCCAAGAATTGAAGAAACGACTTACCACAGCGCCGGTATTGGCATTACCATCAGAGGATGGAGACTTCGAGGTGTACAACGATGCCTCAAAAGAAGGATTGGGATGCGTACTAATGCAAGATCAAAGGGTTATAGTATACGCATCGCGGCAACTAAAGCCACACGAAGAGAACTATCTGACGCACGACTTAGAACTAGCCGCAGTCGTGTTCGCTTTAAAGATATGGAGGCAATACCTCTATGGGCGAAAGTGTCGGATGTTCACCGACCATAAGAGCCTCAAGTATATATTCACACAAAAAGAGTTGAACTTGAGGCAAAGACGATGGTTGGAACTGAATAAGGATTACGACCTGGAAATCGCTTATCACGAAGGCAAAGCCAACGTTGTGGCCGATGCCTTGAGTCGAAAGACTCAACACGTGGCGAATTCACTTGTGATACCGGCCGAATTGTACAGAGACTTGGCGAAATTAAGTCTGGAGTTGGTGCACTCTGGCACAGTAAGCGAGGTCGTCAACGCGATGGTAGTAGGATCCACCATATTCGACGAAATACGACTAGCTCAACCGGGTGATGAAAAGTTGGAGGAAATTAGGAAGAGCATTGCTGAAGGAAAGGCAATGGATTTTAAAATTCATAAGGACGGAAGCATCCGCTTCAAGGGAAGGTGGTGCATACCACGAAAATGCGAGGAACTGAAGCAAAAAGTGATGGAGGAAGGCCATAATACTCCATACTCGGTCCATCCCGGAGGCGACAAGCTATACAAGGATTTAAAGAAGAAGTATTGGTGGCCGAACATGAAGAGAGAAGTAGCCGAGTTTGTGGCAAGGTGCCTTACCTGCCAGAAGGTCAAGGCCGTACGACAAAAACCCATAGGATTAATGCAACCGTTGTAAATCCCGAGCTGGAAATGGGATAACATTTCAATGGATTTCGTTTCGGGGTTACCACGTTCACCGAAAGGGATGAATAAGATCTGGGTGATCGTGGATAGGTTGACAAAAGCTGCCATATTCATCCCTATGAAGGATACTTGGTCCATGGACCAATTGGCAAGGGCGTATGTCGACAATGTGGTACGACGACATGGAGTGCCACATGACATCATCTCGGACAGAGACAGTAGGTTTGTCTCTCATTTTTGGACAAAGCTACAAGAAGCCCTCGGTACGAAAATAAAGATGAGTACCGCGTTCCACCCCATGACGGATGGACAAACAGAAAGAACGATCCAGACATTGGAAGACATGCTAAGGGCATGCGTACTAGAGTTCAAAGGAAGTTGGGAAAGTCATTTAATCTTAATCGAATTTTCCTACAACAACAGTTACCATGCTAGCATCGGCATGGCACCTTTCGAGGCACTGTATGGACGTAAGTGCCGAAGTCCATTAAGCTGGGAAGAGAGCCATAGGACTGTGGTAGGTGGACCACAACTTGTTGAGGACATGGCTCAACAAGTAAAGATAATCCAAGGAAAGATGAGAGCGCGCAAGACCGGCAGAAGAGCTATGCCGACGTGAGACGGACAAGATTTGGAATTCCAAGTAGGCGATAAGGTCATGTTAAAGGTATCACCGATGAAGGGTGTGATGCGCTTTGGCAAGCGAGGAAAATTGAGCCCACGATACATAGGACCATACGAGATCCTAGAAAGAGTGGGAAACCTCGCATATCGGCTAGCATTGCCTCCACAATTTCGCTCGTGTCCATGACGTATTTCACGTCTCACAACTAAATAAATACGTGCACGATCCGACCCACGTACTCCAATCGGAAGAGATTGAATTGGACGATGACTTAAGCTACGAAGAAAATTCCGGTACGAATACTCGACGTGAAGGAGAGAGTAACAAGAAATAAGACCGTGAGAATGGTCAAGGTTCTTTGGTCTAACCACGAAGCCGAGACGGCAACGTGGGAGCTAGAGACGGACATGAAGGATCGTTACCCGACCCTATTCCAAGACGAGGCAACCACAGTTATGGGGACATAACTGTCATGTTAAGAGGGGGAGGATGTAACGGCCCGAATAATTCCGGCTATTTTGTCCGAAATGTTTTGTACCCCAAATAAACAAATTCAAATTGTTTTGAACTACGTAATGACTTGATCCCTTCACGGGGGTACGTAGGCAACTCGGAAATTTCAATTCTGGGTTCAGTCAAACTGATAACAAACAACAACACACCAATAATACAATCGCCTAATCAAACAATTCCCGAACTCGCGAGAGGATGAAGCGCAACTTCAAGGACGAAGTTGATTCTTAAGGGGGGTAGACTGTAATACCCGTAATTTTAGAAAATAAAATAGAATTTAATCCGTCCAACCAAAGAGGTTTTATTATGGAAATGCACGAAAGTCAAAAGACGATGATTTAGAAACCGACGAAACCCGAACTGACGGACTTAAGATTTCAAACATGAAATCGATTTTAAGTCGGAATGAAAATTAGGATGAGAATGACCAATCCGAAAATATCCGGAAAGGTCGAGCCTGAAAAACGCGGAAGGATGGAAGCCCGAAAGAGAGGAGGAAAAGACCCGACGGATCGGATCGCATGGACCCGCCCGGACCGAGGTCCAGGCGGATTTTTGGCCGCGCGCTGGCCGAGCGGTTGTTTGGCCTTGTAGCGCTTGCCACCACCGCGTTGCACCACAGAACGCAGCCGGCATTCACGCGTAGTTTCGGCGATTTCTCTACCATAATTCGACCCCCCGACGATGGAAAGTGGATTTTGGAAGGGGGAAGGTGTATTAGGTCGTGGGAGGCTGGATTCCCACCCCATTGACAGCCTCCAAACCCTCCCAATTCACTCTCAAACTCTCCCAAGCCAAAACACTCCTCCGACGACCACCCGACGAACTTCCGGCGACCTCCGGCGACCATCAACGACGTAGGGACGTGTAGATCAAGGTTTACATCCCTTAGATCATTGGTAAGAAGTATCTCAGATTTCTTTTCTCATTTTTATCTCCAATCCTTAACCTAACTTCCGAATATTGGACTTGTAAAAACGTTCGGGATCGAAGGAGGAAGAGAAAGTGTCCAAGGATCCGTTCGTAGTGACCTTGGACGAGCCGAGCGACCCTAGGACGACTCAAGAGCACCTTTACTGTAAGTTGATGCCTTTCATATCAATACGGGTGGTTTAGGGGCGTCCGATTTAGGTACTTTGTAACGAAATGTAAAAATCGAACTTAAAAACCCCAACTCGCGCAATTTCTGAAATCAAGTTAAAACTCATAATTCGAGAGTCCAATCCGAGAAACTCTAAACTAGAATTTTAATACTAACACATTAATCTAGGTTGTGTAAAAATTTCAGACCTTTTTGTCGACATTTGCTATTTCAAATCGCACCGACCATAAACTGTTTTACTAGGACGTTTTCGAAAACTGACAATGATCATATTCAAACTTGATGAGCATGTTTCTATATTTTCTAGTCCGATTTGATCTTTGTAATCTAATGAAAGTTATAGGTAATCATGTCTAGTATGTGCATATAAAATTTCAGAATTTTTGGAGTCCATTTGATATGTTAAAAAGTCGAAACTTTGAACTGTGTCAAACCTGGATCCGGGCGGAATTCTGCTTGCGTAATAAACTCGAAAAAGTTAAAACACAAAAGTTGTTCGTTAGGATGTTTTTGAGCTACTGTGAAAATTTGAGATTTTTCGGACTTGAAATGAATTTTTAAATTAAAAAAGGCGTAAGCTGTGACGCTAAGAGATGTTTAAATCGAGAGATTTTGAAATTTCGAAACAAACGGTCGAAAACTTGAAATACGATACATCTATACTTTTGAAAAACCCCAATACACTAAATCGAAACGATACATGAGATACTTGGTGGAGGGTGAGTGCTCTGCAGGGTGCTCCTCTAGCCTTTCTCTTCGGGCCTATAATGGACGAGAGAAATTAGATGAGATACTATGCCAAACGGCGGGAAAATACATGGCCTACACACTCGGGATTTTCCGTATGGATTTCTCGAGGCTCCGGAGTGTTACTGGGTATGGCAGATACGGCTGCGACCGCCGGATGACCGGCTATACAAGATACTTACGACACGGCTGCGGCCGCCGGATGACCGGCTATACTAAATATTGAGAAATGGTTACGTAATGGGAAATAAAAAAACTTAATACTTTTTAAGTATTTATTTATTTATGCACGTCTTTAAATTATGCATTTTAAATTATGCTTTTAAATTTCATATCATGTTAAATTATTATTATGGATTAAATGCATGTTCAAGTACACAATTAAATTTTTAATTCTTTTAAAATTAGTAAATGCATGATTAGGAGTGAAATTTCAATTATTTAATTAAACCCCTTTATTGCTATGTTAGGATCGACTTACTCAGTATTTTATATACTGATAAAATTTTTGTTTTCCTCTTTTTCAGAGTATGGAGAAAATGCATGAGCATATGCATTTGGGGGATGGAAAAACTTTTTAAACATTCTTTTTATCACTTTTTATGACACTTGCATATCGGGCCTGTATAACCCGAATTTTGGCCATGTCGGCCCCTTTACATTTTTCCGCTGCGATATATTATTTTCCGTTATTATTATGTGTGGATGAGATACTACTATTTTTAAATGAATTCCGGACTTGTTTTTAAATCTTTTTGCAATACCTACAGCCTTGCATCTCTTTAACAAGCTCGGAGAATCCGTGTCTTGTTAGGGGATGTGGCGGTGGCATCCCCAAGCCTGGGTTATCAAATCCGGGTGTTACAATATCTATCAGTACAACGGTACTGAGTAAGTTAATATATAGCATAGCAAATTTTAAAGTTTTTAGAAGAGTATTCAAAATAGGAATTTACTTTAAAAGACGGATAATTATTTATGAAGAAGTATTTAAATCTTACACCTGCCGAAAGATTTTTTTTTCAAATCTCTTTATGAGCGAGAACACTTGTCTTTGGGGAATCGAACCCACAAGAACTCAAATACATTCTTTTACCATTGTTCATTTTGATCGAGGACATCCAAATTACCCCCTTGGGCGCTTATGTCCACAAGCCGTCGGTATCAACGATCGTGGGCCGAAGCCTTTTTAAGATCAACATCCGCTTGGGCGCTATGTCCCACAAGCCGAAGATAATAACGATCCTGGGCCGAAGCCTTTTAAGATCAACATCCGCTTGGGCGCTTATGTCCACAAGCCGGCGATAATACCGAATGTGAAAGCAGCGGACCCTATACAGACACACTCCGGAGCCCTAGATAACCCATACGGATACATCTAGGAGTATAGACTCTTACTAACACGTAGCATAATTTCATTGGCGCCGTTTTGGCCACCAAAAAGAGGGGCGGCCCAACGAGCTCACACCAAGTGCACTTACCCTCTAAAGTTGGGCATCCCACTCGATCAACTCACAAGGTTTCAAAATTCACATTTTAAACCATCTCAAAACATTATTACATTTCCAGAGTCCATACTTTTTATAAATGAGTAACAATTGACTCACAATTCATCAAAACGCACGAAACCGATTTTACCGATAAAACCTCACTGTGGCAGATTTCAAAGTCGCACCAGGAAATATAGTAAAACGTTTTTAGAAATTTTTGAAAATTTTACATGAGATAGGAAACATCTAAATACACATTTTCTTTAGAAATAGGCTTTGTCAAATTTGGACTCCAAATGGCCTAAAAAAATCATTTCAGAACCACCTTTTTCAAAGAGTACAAAATTTACTGTTCACTCGACCTACAGTTTCTTTAAAAATTCATAACAATTCCAAACATATTCCAAAAATTGTGAAATTTTACATAGATGATCTAGACACATAAAGGAACAAATTTCATGCAGATACCAACCATTGAAAACGATCGAAGGTAGGAGCAAATCGGACAACAAGACTGATCACACCATAGAATCAAAACTGACAGCAGAAAACACAGAAAATACCAGATCCGTTTTCGACGCACAAACCATGTTCAAAAATTATGAACATTTACAGAGATCATATTCAAGATGTTAGGAACATTTTTCATTTAGAAAGGTTTTTTCCAAAAACGA
>JAOANR010000001.1:31870009-31893610 GCA_030278955.1 Hygrophila difformis | reverse complement strand
TTTTACCTTCGGGACTATACATGGATTTGGCGATGTTGGATACTGAACTAGTCCATTATGGGATCGTGGTAGTAATGGTGAATGCCATAGCAATTGAACCTACCGTGTTCGATGAGATTCGAGCAGCTCAACTGGAGGACGAAAATCTCAAGAGGATCAAGGAGAAGATAGGAGAAGGAAAAGCGGTATGATTCACAATCCATGATGATGGGAGTATCCGCTTCAAAGGATGATGGTGTGTTCCTCAGAAGTGCGAGGAATTGAAGCGGAAATTGATGGAGGAAGGCCACTGCACACCTTACTCTGTATACCCGGGAGGTGATAAGCTGTATAAGGATATGAAGAAAATCTATTGGTGTCCGCGAATGAAGAAGGATGTTGTCGAGTTTGTGGCTAAATGCCTAACTCTCCAGAAATTGAAGGTCGTACGGCAAAACCTATTAGGATTGGTGAAACCATTGGAAATCCCAAACTGGCAATGGGATAGCATTTCAATGGACTTTATTTCAGGATTACCGAGATCACCCCGAGGAATGAACAACATTTGGGTGATAGTTGATCGGTTGACAAAGACTGCAATCTTTATACCAATGAAAGATAATTGGTCAATGGATCAACTGGGTGAGGCATATATCGATAATGTGGTCCGAAGACATGAAGTACCACATGATATCATCTCCGATCTAGACAGTAGATTTGTTTAAAATTTCTGGACCAAATTGCAAGAAGCCTTGGGAATCCAAATCAAGATGAGCATGACTTTTCATCCGATGACTGAGGGTCAGACCGAGCGGACGATTCAAACACTCGAAGACATGCTAAGGGCATTTGTACTGGAATTCAAGGGAAGCTGGGAGAACCACTTGCCATTAATTGAGTTCTCGTATAACAACAGTTACCACGTTAGCATTGGCATGGCGCCGTTCGAAGCTGTCTACGGACGCAAGTGTCGCAGTCCGTTATGTTATGTTGGGTTAGGGATGATAGTTTTGTGGTTGTAGGACCTCAGCTCATTAAAGACATGAGCCGACAAATTAAAGTGGTCCAACAAAAGATGCAAGTTGTGCAAGATCGTCAAAAGAGTTATGCCGATACGAGACGACAAGAGTTGGAGTTTCAAGTGGGAGACAAGGTCATGCTAAAAGTGTCACCAATGAAGGGAGTGTTGCGATTTGGCAAACGAGGAAAGTTGAGTCCTCGCTATATTGGTCCCTACGGGATTTTGGACCGTGTGGGTACCTTAGCATACCGATTGGCTCTTCCACCAGAGTTGTCTCGCGTCCACAACGTGTTTCATATCTCTCAGTTAAAGAAATATGTACACGATCCAACTCACGTCTTGCAACCCGATGTGATCAAATTGGATGATGATCTGATATACGAAGAGTATCTGATCGAGGTACTTGATATCAAAGAAAGGGTTACAGGGAACAAGACCGTGAGAATGGTGAAAGTTCTATTGTCCAATCATGGTACCGAGGAGGCGACGTGGGAATTGGAGTCGGACATGAAGCAACGATATCCCAATCTCTTCCAAAATGACTCCTGAGCAGTTATGGGGACATAAATGCAGTCCTAAGAGGGGAGGACGTGATACCCCGTAGTGAGTCGTCACGCATCAAAGTTAGAATTTAATTTTTGAGCCTCAATAATTCTATGTGTGCAAATTACTTGCCTACATTGCTAATACCTTTCTGAGTGCGACCCAACTTCAAGGACGAAGATGATTTCTAATGAGGGTAGACTGTAATACCCGAGAAATCGACATCGAGAATTTAAATCCAGCGATTAAAGAATTGGATTTAATTATTAAAAATCAAAATAATTCCGAGAGAGCGGAATTAATTATTTTCGAACGATACCTACTCGCAATAGGTTTACCAAATTATTCCAACAATTCGAATAATTTGTACTCCCTCCGGGTTTTAAAAATGTTAACATTTGAATAGTAAACACTATTTATTGAGTAACTTTGATTCGACTTTTTAACACAACTACATAAGATAAAACATACTCAAGTGAGATCTTGTTAGATTCATCTAATCATGTAGTTTTTTTTAATATTAGAGTTTTACAATTTTTTATTTTATAAAATTTGAGATATTACTATTTAAAAATGTGTACTGGATTGCGCGAAAATAAGGAATGTTAAAATTTTTCAAATACGGATGAAGTATATTTTAGTTTTTAATAAAATAAAAATATTAAAAAGAAAAGGGGCTGGTGGCCGCGCGCCACCAGCAGTAGCAGCATGGCCAAAGCGGTTCACGCGTTTTGGCATTAATTTTCGAATCAATGTGCATTGCAATCGATCCATATTCAATTATCAGACTTCAGTGGATGTATTATGACTCATTGGGATAGTTTTTGAGTGTATTAAACTCCCCACAAGTTGGATTAATTTGGGGTTCATGCACAAGGAATAAATAAGTGAGTTGAATGAAGCAAGTTGGTGGAATGAATGAGATTTTGGGTGGGGGGGGGGGGGGTTGTAATCTCGATTTTGACTGTCATAATCCCTTCTCACCTTCCCTATGGCCACCCCTTGGAAACCTTTACACAGCCATAATAACCCCCAAACACTCATAATTTCCCTAATCCAAAAATCAGATTCCAAGTTGTGAGAGTAGGACGTTTGAGAGTGGTTATTCGGTTTCTGATAATGGCCAAAGTTGTCCATTATTCCCAATCAATTTCCGTATCTAAGACGGACATTTTGATCGTATTTCCATCTTATTTCACTAAGAAAGCAGTTGAATTCGACAGATTAATGCGAGTTTGTAAGAATAATGAGCTGGTAGTGAAAAACATAAAAATATGCAATTTTAATTGTATTTGTGTTAGAAAATCCAAAAACATGGAAAAAGGAAAAAGAAAAGAAAAAGGAAAGAAAAGATGGGAAAAAGAATAAAAATCCCACAAAACTGAATCTCTGGCTAAGTGTTGGAAGTTGAGGCGGTCTATGTGATGAGGTATATCGATGCGGTTTAAACCGCATCGTGTTAATAGACCGTATCGCATCTCCAACACCGCCTCACTGAACAAAGAAGCAGGAAAATTGACTAAGAGTTGGAAGAGATGCAACATGCTCGAGGCGCTCTAACTTGATGCGGTCTACTCGATGCGGTTTACACCGCATCGATCTTGTAAACTGCATCGTTTCAAGGAACAAGAGACCAAGCAGGAGGAAATGCATGCGATTTATGTGAGGCGGTCTATATGATGCGGATTAATCCGCATCGGCCATGTAAACCGCATCACTTAGCTAAATCGCAGCCAAAGACCAAGGAAGAGAAGACACATGCAATGCGGAATGCCTGATGTGGTTTAAACCGCATCATCTGGAGAAACCGCATCGATTTCTAATTCTGAAGTACACATCTGGATAAGGCTGTGCGACACGTGATAAATGCAAGCTACTGTTAATGGGCCCTGTTTGACCTAATGGGCTTAGGGTTTCGTGAAAAGAGTATAAAAGCTTATCTTCTCCAGCACTTGAGGACAACTTTCCATTCAGAAAAAAAGGAGACGAAAAGAATCAGCAGAGATCCTCAGTTCATCCCTTAAGGGTTAGGTAGGTAGTGTAGTTTAGATTTATTTTTCTTGTACTTTAGCTTAGTTTTTCATGATTTAATCATAGATTAGTTTGTAAACAGCCTTTCTCAACCTTTTAGAGTAGCCATTATCATATTTTTAAGAGCTTTTTAGTTAGAATAAATCATACCTTCAACTAATGAGTGGTTTTGGGTTATTTATCATGCTTTCAAGTGTTTTAATACAAGGAAAAATTCCAGAAATGATTTTTGTCTCATGTGTTTGACACTATTTAATGCTTTCTTAGTAATAAATGTTTAGAATGTTTGTTTGCAACTAGGTTTCATTTATTATGTACTAGTTGACTTACAACTTCAATAAATGCATGTTCGGTGGGTTTGTAGCATGTTTCATGCCTTAGAGCTTCAAATAGTGTTCTTAGGATTTAGATAATTTTAGGGTTTGTTAGATATAGGGTTTTAATGCTTTATTTTACTTCTCTTGTTCTAGATCTACCATTATGCTTCCTTAGACAGGTGTTCTTCCTTAGTATGCATGAAGTTCTTAATTTCTATGCTGTTTTTGGTAGAATAGCCTTTAAATTCCATGTTTGTAGTATTTACGGTTTGATTCTTACTATTACCCACTGTGCAGGTATAAACTGTTAAACCATAAAATATTCACCACTATGAAGGCGAGATGATATTGATGTGAAATGAATGATGCGGTCTAACTGCATCTATCATAAACCGCATCAGATAGAAACCGCATGATTACTTTGTGAACAAAAATATGGAGTTAGAAAATTTGCATGTGATGCGGCCTAACTGATGCGGTTTATACCGCATCAGTGTTAATAGACCGCATCGTATCAAAAATAGTTGGACTTTCGTTGCTTTACATCGATGCGGTCTCCATCGATGCGGTCTACTCGATGCGGTATAAACCGCATCGTCATTATAGACCGCATCGCCTCCAGAAACCGCATCACATTGCATTTCCATGCCCTCATGCCTTGTTAATTTTTATCAACCATATGCGGTCTATCCGATGCGGTTTAAACCGCATCGATTTCGATAGACCGCATCACACTCACTCTTTGAAGAAAATGCCTTAGCCAAATTTGAGCAAGGATGCGAACTCATCGATGCGGTCTATCCGATGTGGTCTATCCGATGCGGTTTAAACCGCATCGACTTGATAGACCGCCTCAGATGATTTAACCGCCTCCTCGCAATGATCAATCGTGGTGTAGGCCAAACACTTCGTCTTTCATGCATAATGATGCGGTCAATACGATGCGGCTTAAACCACATCGAATTCATTAGACCGCATCACATCTTTCTTTCATTTTCATTTTAAAACCCCAAAAACTTTCCTTTTTCTCGAGTTATGTAAGTTGCATGGATGAATTGGGTTCAGGCCCATTACATCTAATTCTGTCCATTACACCTCTCAACCCATTGTGTCAAAATTATTGGATGATTAACATTCATATAATACCAAAAATATTTTATTAATTTTTATTTTTATTTTTATTTTCCATTTTTCTGTGTGTATGAAATGAGTAATAAGGAATATCACAGATCAATGTTGGCAAAAAGGTTCCTCGGGGGATACGACTAGCTCGTTTTCTGTGTATTAATTATTGCTCGTTATTTTGCATGGTCTAATTTGAGATTGGTGGAAGCTACGGCAAAAAGGTCTCTTCACAGGGATAACGATTAGCCACTCAGCCAATTCCTAATTGGATTCAGTTTTCTTTCTCTTATCTTAATTTCAAACCTGAATTTCGAGCTGTGGTATTATTGGATAGTGTCGATCAACACTGTTATAATAGTGCTGCAGTAAGAAAACATGTGGGTTTTTCTCTCATTTCATAGATAGCAGGAGTCTTGATGATAGCGATCACTGTCATTAAAGGTTTTTTGCTGTCTAAAATCGTATCATTTGGAATAATTGGGAACTGGATAGCAGATGTTTGTAGTCCAGATTACCCCAGTTATTTCTTACGTCTTTTTAGCCAAATTCTTCTCATCTCAAGGCTAACTCACCTTTGTGTAACAAATTCTGTCTAATCCCACCATATATTTTGGGGTACCTTATTTTGTTTTCTCATATACATGTATGCATGATATTATTATGTAGATATTGTGGTCAAATTATTTTGGGATCCTTCCCTTGGACATAGAAGTCTTGAATTACATCAGATGAAGTCTTGAATTACATCAGATGTTGCATAATAAATTTCCAACAAAAACTCCTTTATAAAATCCGGATCCGAGTAAGGGATAAATTCGACAGTTATGATTGACTTATATTCTGCTGGGGGTTGATTTTGAGAACTTAGAAACAGAGTCAGCAATTAGGTCTCATCTGGACTGAAAGGATCTGTGTTTTAATTGAGAGTTTAGTACCTGTGTAGGGAATGATTTTCAAGTATCAATTGGTTTCTCAAAATTGCTATGTGTTGGAAATCTTATATTAAATATCACATTAAATCAATGTCCACTTGGGTGTAGATGAGATGTGATAAATAATACTAGAGGAACAACATGTAGGCCTTGGTTAATTTCTAAGGTAGGGTTGGGTATTCTTTCAACTGCTATCTTCCTCTGCCAAGGCTTATTCTCGAGTCTCGAGTGAGTACATCCGGAGCGGATTCATATGTGGATCCGTTTCATTTAGTTTGTATCTCATAACTATCCAGATGTTGTGATCCCTGTGGCGTATTGACGTTTGGGGAGTTCTTGATCTGCATCTGGTCACCAAGACCAGGGGCTCTTTTATATTAACGGAATGAGATAACCTTTGAAGCTTCAGAGTGATAGGATTTTAAATGCTTTCCTTATTTGCTTTCTTTACCGCTTTCTTTTAAGTGCTTTTATAGAGGTCACTCGGAAGAATTAGAGGTTGGCCACCGTATGTAAGGTTTAAGAGTTATGGAATGGTTTGGGACTTGATTTGAAACTTTGGGCGTGACCTGGGGAATGATAGGAGTACTTAGCATTCAACTAATGATTTGTCAGGTGTTGCTTGTCCACCACAGATAAATGACATGCTCTGACGGGAGCAGTTTTAAGTCTGTGGTATCTTAGAATTTGTTGTCTTAAGTACATGTAAACTCTTGATGTAAGTACCTGTCCGTTAAAGGGAACATAGTATAGAGAGCATGAGAGTTAGCTATTTGACAGGATTATCCCAAACTCAGATCTGTGTAATTAAAATGGAAGTTTAATTGTGTTTCATCTGAATCTTGTCCAATCTTTATTATTTTCTCCCTGTCCATTCTGTCACATTTTAAATCTGCTTTCAAGATAGTGTAGCATAATTTTACATGCTTTCGTAGAATAGATTTAATTGTTTTCTTAGATATAATTTAATCCGCTTTGTAGTATAACTTTTATTGCTTCCATAGCTTAGTTTAAATAATGTCAAGTAGTTGGTAATTTAAAACACAAACCTGAATCGAGTAACCGAGTGGAAAATCTTATGAAACGGCGTGGCACCTGCTTCTATCGCACATCCTCCAGTGAACGATCCGGTCTTACTATAAATTACTGTAATTTTTGACACCGTGCACTTTCGGGCCACAGTTTCTTACACGAGTATATAAAAACGTAACAACCTATAAATACATCCCTAATCCCAACTCCATCTTCATAAATTGGTTTCATTAAATAAAAACTAAACCGGGATTATTTTCTTTTCAAAAAATACTCGTATAGTGGGAAATTGTCAAAAGTTTCATGGCGCCGTTGCCGGGGAGGATGCAGCGCCGTTTTATTAAGAGAATTACACTCCTGATTTAGTCATAGATAGTTTTTGTATTAAATTTTTGAATCATTACTAACCTGGGGGTTGCACAGGTACTCTCAACTTGCGATACAACTGCTTATGCAACGAAGAAGGGATACACCGCCAGAGCTACCGTTCAATCTAGAAATAGAAAAGACCGCCAGACAACTGCGGGCACACGCAAGACTGAGAGAAGAACGGGAAGCACAGACTCGTACCTCACCCGAAACCACTAGCAGTGATTTATCGCATATGGCGGACAACCAGGGCATTCCCCCGATCGCTCCCATTAACCAACCACCACTTCATAACCAACCTCAAAATAATCCAGCCAATGGTGCTGACGGAGATGTGATAGAGGATCCAAATCGTGTTAACGAAGAGGAGAATCTACCCGATCTTGGTCAGCAACATTACCAGCACCAACCACCACCACCTCGAAACCAATACAATAACCAAACCAAAATATGCAAAACCAGCAATACCGAAACCTTCCTTTCAATCAAGACCAATTCCAAAACAACCCTCATGATCCGGACATGTTCCAACAAAATCCCAATTACCAGCAGCAGTACCAAAACCAAGCAGAGCAAGGAAACAATCAGCAGCATGCAACAGCTGATTTTATGCAGCCAATTGTGGAGCCCTATCTAAACAGGCCCGGGAGAGCACCTATCAACGCATGCAACTTCGAACTTAAGCCTGCACTCATCAATTTGGTGCAGAACAATCCGTTTTGCGGTGCAAATCATGAGGACCCTCATGATCATCTTCAAACTTTTCTGGAGCTTTGTGACATAATTAAAAATCAGGGGGTGTCCCCTGATGCTATTAGACTAATGTTGTTTCCTTTCTCTCTATTCAGTGGAGCTAGGGATTGGTATAAATCTTTGCCTGTCAACCAAAGAAGCACATGGGCGGATCTAGTGAGGAGTTTTCTGTTGAAATACTTCCCTGAATCAAAGGTGGAAGAAGGACGAGCAAAGATCGGGGAGTTCAAAGTGAAAGCGGATGAGTCGCTCTATGATGCCAAAGAGAGGTTCTTTAACCTCTTGAGAAGATGCCCGCAACACGGTTACCAAGAGTGGGAGCAGTTGTGAAAATTCTATGGCGGACTCACCCACTCATGGCGAATGATGCTAGAGGCAGCGGGAGGGAGACATCTACTTCATTTGCCCATAGATCAAGCATGGGCAAAGACTGAAACCATGTTTGTTAACAGATCTGTATTGAACAATGAGGAGAGAAAGGTTGATCCTCTAGGAAAGTATTTGCTGTGAGTGAAGGAAAAACAAATTTTGAAAAATTGCAAGAACAGATGGCTGCAATTCAGCTGAGTCAGGAAAAGGGAAAGGGTGCCGTACAGGCAGGAGCTTCATCAAGCCAAGTACAGACACAGCAATTGGGAGTAGTGTGTGGGTTATGTCAAGGACCACATCCGACTGACACATGCCAACAGATAGCTTCTGAAAGCTGTAATTATGCGGGAAACTTTCAGAACCGTCACCCAAACCTATCATATTCCAATAACAATGCACTCAATGTGCATTTGTTATCTCAGCCAAACCAGAACTTCAGGCCACAAAATCAAGGAATTGTCCAGCAGAGAGTCCAAAACTTCCAAAACCAAAATCAAAATTTCCAGCCCCACATCCAACAAAGATCTAACCAGAACCAAGGCAAAAACTTCCAGAACTTGCAAACCCAGCCTGATCAAAGCCAGCAGTTCAATCAAAAGCCACCATCCCACCTAGAGAACATGATGACTGAGTTTATTTCCAACCAAAGGGAGATCAACCAACAACTACAGTCATCAATCAAGAATGTGGAAACACAAGTCACTCAGCTGGCGAAAGAACTGCAGAACAGGGGGAAAGGAACTCTGCCTAGTAGCACGGAAACCAACCCGCAATGTAAAGCAATCACATTGCGGGGAGGTAAGGTTCTAGAAGGGACAGTTGGAGCAGGAAAGAAAAAGGTTGCAAAGGATAAGGAGACAGTGGAGGAAGTTGTTGGAGGAGAAGAAGGTATTGAGCGGGGACAGAACAGAACAGGTGCAGCAAATTCACAGATTGAAGCTGCAATGGAAGCTGATAAGGGTACAAGTGAAGGTACAACTTCCTTCCCGTTGCCACAAAAAATTTATAATAATAAGTACATGCCAAGGGTGACATACCTGCACGTCTTAAAAATAAGGAACAAGATGAAAAATTCAAAAAATTCCTAGAAAGATTGAAAGCTGTTGAGATCACCATTCCCTTAGTTGAAATGATTTCAGAAATGCCCGTCTATGTTAAATTTCTTAAAGAAATGATTGCAGGGAAGAGGAAATTTGATCAGGAGGAAGTAGTGGTCTTAAACAACAGCTGCAGTGCCATAATTCAGAGAGTGCTACCTGAAAAGAAGGAGGACCCGGGCTGCATCACAATGCCAGTCCATATTGGAAAGACAAACGTCGGAAAAGGACTTTGTGACTTGGGGTCAAGCATCAACGTCATGCCACTCGCCATGGAAAAACGTCTTCACTAGGGAGTAATTGAGCCGGGTACAATGAAATTACAACTGGCAGACCGGTCAATTACTCCTCTGGTCGGGATACTGAAGGACGTGATCGTCAAGATTGTAGGAACACTTTTTCCTGTCGACTCCATCATTCTCGACATAGAGGAGGACTATGAGATGCCACTGATCTTGGACCGCCCCTTCCTTTCAACAGGTGGTGCACTGATTGATGCGCGGTCAAATCAAATCAAGCTCCGAGTTGGAGAAGAAGAACTGCATTTTGAGATGGGAAAGCTGCTGAAGTTCCCGCATGAGGGAACTTGTTCCACAATTGATGTAATAGAAGGTAGGAGTGAGGATGAGAGCCATGACTCTGTGATTTTGATGGACAAAGTTTCAAAGCAGGTACTGAAGCCTGCTGGTGCCAAGCAAGGGCAAAGCTGCAATGCCGTACACTTCGAGGACCCTATGACTGGGGACCTTGAAGAGTTCGACGACATTTAATTCATTCCGAAGGAGGAGAGCACCAAGGAGGAGGAAGTGGACCCTATACTGACACAGGGTCCTGAAGGTAAATCTGATCTCTCACCATCATCCATTTCTCGCAAATTACTGCCTTCCGTTGAATGTCCGCCAAGGCTTGAACTTAAAATACTCCCGGATCATCTTAAGTATGTTTTTCTCGCTGAACATAAAATGTTACCGGTAATTGTGTCAGCCAAGCTGACACAAGAACAAGAAAAAGCTCTGGTGGTCGTTCTCAAGAAATATGTACATGCAATTGGATGGATCATTTCTGATATAAAAGGAATAAGCCCCTCTGTTTGCATGCACATAATGTTAGTGGAAGAGGAGTACAAGCCCTCAAGGCAACCCCAAAGGCGTTTGAACCCCCACATGCAAGAAGTGGTAAGGAAAGAGGTTATCAAGCTCTTAGATGCTGGTATCATCTATCCTATATCTGACAGCAAATGGGTTAGCCCAGTGCAGGTAGTACCTAAGCGTGGGGGGATGTGCACAACGTTAAACGAGCAAGGAGAAGAAGTGGCGACACGGCCAGTGATCGGTTGGCGAGTTTGCATCGACTACCGGAAGCTCAATACCGCTATGCGGAAGGATCACTTTCCCTTGCCATTTATTGATCAAATGCTCGAGAGGTTAGCCGGGAGGGAGTACTACTGTTTTTTGGATGGGTATTCGGGCTACAATCAGATTGTAATAGCTAGTGAAGATCACGATAAAACTACTTTCACATGCCCTTATGGAAATTTTGCTTACAGGCGCATGCCTTTTGGACTTTGCAATGCGCCCGCCACTATTCAGCGATGCATGATGTCTATCTTCTCAGAATTTATCGAAAAATGCATTGAAGTTTTCATGGATGACTTCTCTGTGTATGGAGATACTTTTGATGAATGTTTGACCAATCTTGCAAAGATATTAAAAAGATGTGAGGACACTAACTTAGTTTTGAACTCGAAAAAGTGCCATTTTATGGTCACTGAGGGCATAGTGTTAGGTCAGTGCATCTCGCGTGCAGGCATCAAAGTCGACAGAGCCAAGGTCTCAGTCATCTCCAACCTTCCATTACCCAACTCAATAAAATCGGTTAGGAGTTTCTTAGGGCATGCCGGTTTTTATCGGAGATTCATTAAAGATTTCTCAAAAATTGCGAAGCCGCTCGCTAACCTTCTATGTAAAGAAAATTCTTTTGTAATAAACGAAGCATGTGTTCAAGCCTTTGACACGCTCAAGAAGATGTTGGTTTCTGCTCTGATAGTACAACCACCCGATTGGTCAATACCTTTCGAGGTAATATGTGATGCAAGTGATCTCGCCGTAGTTGTAGTTCTCGGGCAACATAAGGATGGGAGACATTGCGTAATGCATTACGCAAGTCATACCCTGAATGAGGCTTAAGTAAATTACACTACAATGGAAAAGGAGATATATGCAGTGGTCTTCGCGTTTGATAAATTCGGACAGTATCTAATAGGTATGAAGACCATAGTATACACAGATCACTCTGCATTGTTTAGCAAACAAGACGCCAAACCTCGATTAATCAGGTGGGTACTTCTGTTGCAGGAATTTGATATCATAATAAAGGATAGAAAAGACAAAGACAATGGTGCTGCTGACCATTTGTCTCGAATAGAAAATGAAAAAAATGAACTAGCCGTTAATGAAAATTTTCCGGACGAGCAACTGTTTTCGTTGCACCTTCATGATCAAGCTTGTCCATGGTTTTCCGACATTGCTAACTTTTTAGCATGTGGAATAACCCCACCATTTCAGCATAAGAGCCATAAAGCAAGTTTCAACCGAGATGTAGTTAACTACTTCTGGGAAGATCCTTATCTCTTCAAGCATTGTGCAGATTCGATTATTAGACGATGTGTAACTGAGCACGAGGCTTATCAAATCGCCAAGAAATGTCATAAATCGGAATACGGAGGTCACCATGGCCCCACTCGAACAGCTCATAAAGTGCTCGAATGTGGTTTCTATTGGCCTACCATTTACGAGGATTGCAAGGCATTTGTTAAGGCTTGCGACAGATGCCAACGATTAGGGAATATCTCCAAGAGGGATGAAATGCCTCAAAAAGGAATTCTCACCCTTGAGATTTTCGATATATGGGGTATTGACTTCATGGGACTATTCCCGACATCGGATGGGAATCATTACATCTTGGTAGCTGTCGATTACATGTCCAAATGGGTTGAGGCGATTGCACTGCCAACCAATGATGGTAACCAAGTCATCAAATTTTTGAAAAGTAACATTTTCAATAAATTTGGCATACCTAGGGTAATTATATCTGATGGAGGAACCCATTTTGTTAACAAAGCTTTTGCAAATCTTATGAGCAAAAATGGGATCCTCCGCAAGATAGGCACGCCTTATCATCCCCAAACCAGTGGTCAAGTCGAGGTATTAAACCGCGAAATCAAACATATACTCGAAGCCACGGTAGGGATAACCCGTAAAGATTGGTCGCGTAAGCTCAATGATGCTCTATGGGCATATCGCACTGCATTCAAGAGTCCCATCGGGATGTCCCCATACAGGCTTGTCTTCGGAAAAGCCTGCCATCTGCCTGTAGAACTAGAGCACAAGGCTTACTGGGCCGTAAAAATGCTTAGTTTTGATCCAAGAGTTGCTCAGGGCAAGCGAAAGTTGGACCTCAATGATATTGACGAAATACGTGCGCAAGCTTATGAAAGCTCGAGGATTTACAAAGAGCGGACCCAAAAGTTGCACGATCGTCGTATTAAGTCTAAACACTTCTATGTTGGCCAAAAAGTCTTGTTATTCAATTCTAGGTTGAAGCTGTTCCCCGAAAAGCTTAGATCCAGATGGGAAGGGCCATACGAAGTGATACACGTGTTTGAAAGTGGAGCTGTCAGTCTGACAAAGGAGAGCTGGTGGTGAATGGACAGAGATTGAAGGAGTATCTCGGGCAGTTCGACCCCGAAAAAGAAGTTCAAATGATCTCATAGCCGACTTATGTTTAATATATATCTATATATATACTTATTTATGTAACATATCCATTTTCTCGGATAATAAGTACCCGAAATTCAATTAAACATTTAGAGTACTAAGACTCTAAATGTGAGGATGTTGATATTTGGAGAAAATCTAATAATTCTCCTGTGTTTTATCTTGCAGGAATTCATGGAATCAACAAAAAGAAAAACAAAGCTTCAAAAGACCAGGTTCCTTGTTGGATGAACACTTTAATTAATGAAAATTAATTTCAGAATTTAAAGAAATTTAAAATCCGGAATAAATCCATGAAATAGCAGTGTTGATCCAACCTAATTTTTGCAAGCAATAAATTGTTAGAATAGTATTTTTATGTATATTCATGCTCAGTATGCCTTAGAGGAGAAAATGCATAATTTTAGAAAATGGTAAAAATGGAAAATTTTAAAATTTTTCTAAGTATCAGATGCGGTCTAATTTTCCTCTCAAAATCGATGCGGTTTAAACCGCATCAGTTGAGATAGACCACATCGCTCCAATATTGTGTTATTTTTATTCGATGCGGTCTATCTAATGCGGTTTATACCGCATCAGCCCAATAGACTGCATCGTCTAATTAAGAGTGTATCCCCTGTCTCGAATTCTAGCAAGTATCAATGCGGTTTATGCGATGCGGTTTAAACCGCATCGCCTTAATAGACCGCATTGATTCATAAAGCAGTGTCCCTTTTTATTCCAAGTGTTCGATGCGGTTTCACATCGATGCGGTCTACTCGATGCAGTTTAAACCGCATCGATTTTGAAAGACCGCATCGATGATCTCTGTTCACATTCTCTCAGATGCGGTTTCCTTTTCCTATCCCCTCGACGCGGTCTATTCGATGCAGTATATACCGTATCGACTCTACAGACCGCATCTCTCACATACTTTAGAAACCGCATCGATGCGGTTTAAACCGCATCGTCGATGCAGAATCCTTTAAACCGCATCGTCGATGTGGAATCCTTTAAACCGCATCGATCCTGTCCCACATCCCTATAAAACCATTTTCCCCTCCTCCTTCCTCATTTCACTTTCCATACTTAAAAATTTTCTATCAAATTCTCTCGCACGAACATCCTGTTCGTCGCTAAACCAGAGCTTTGAACTCGAGCATTACTCCGTCCAAATCCTTCCAGAGTTCGTCTATGGCTTCTTCGTCGTCTAATCTGAGCGGGAGTAAGGGGTAAGCTTTCTGTTTCCGTTCTCGCATTTGATTTTTCGTGATTTCTGTCTTGGTTTTTGTGGGTTTTGCAAAATCAGTGGTGGGGAAGGAATGGGAGCTTGCTTCCGAGTTGGGGATGGTCGGAAAGTGGTCGGAAAGGGATGGGCATGGTCGGGGTTAGCTTAAAACTAAGTAAGGGGAATCTAGGGCTTACTGTGTAGGATTCGGTCACCATTGTTAAGGGGTGTTCAAGCTTCTTTGGGTTTGGGGGTGCTTGTTTTTGAAAAATCTGGGCTTAACAACCCTAAAAATCGAGTCTTTGTTATGTGTTGTGCATTTGTGTTCTTTTCTTTATATTGTGAATACTATGTTTACCTGCAACTGGTGAATCTGTGAGTCCCATTGCCCCTGTGTTAGTTTGCTTTATTAATATTTGAATGATGGTTTGAAGAAGCATGATGTTGTTGATTTTAAACTGTGTTCATATGTGCTCAAGCATGTGTTCTTGGAACTTTTGAAAATTCTGGCATGAAATGGACTGTGTAGAGTTTTGATTTTATGTTTGCATGCCACTATTTTGTTTAGGGAACAAGAAGCAATTAATGCTTTTTGTTGGCTTGCCTGTTGTCTTGCAAAGTGAGCCAAAAAGTTGGTGTTTGTATGAATAGGGGAAACATATGAAAACAAACAAAACCATGCCAACTTTTTCCTGTCAACATATTTTCCAAATGCTATTGTATGACACTTTTGTGTAGAAAATGACAAAAAGTTGGTAGAAAGGGGTAGTGTGTAAATGTTTGACTTACACATTTTGGGATATATGGGAAATTAACAAGTGAAGTAAACTTGTTGCTCACTTGTCATTGCCCATTCCCAAGCAAAGATTCAAATGGGGGACCACTCACACCCCAATTTTATTAAATAAACAAGTCAACACCTTTAATAAAAACAAAAATAGTGTGAGTATGTAGTTACTATTTTTGGTCCATTGCATCATACTTTACTACTTCGCAATCATCATGTGCACTCATTCATCACCACTGAATATTCCATATCCCATTTCACATTTTCATGATCACTTGGGAGTGATTAAAAATCAAAAATCCCTTTTGTAGGCTCAATAGCCTATAAATATTCTATCTTTTGGTCCCTTGACCACTCGAAAAATCTGTAGACTACTTTTAGTCTAACAAATATTGTAAGGGTCCAAGACCCTTATTTTCATCTTCTTTTGTAATTACTTGGTTGCAATAAAATGTTAGATTTAATAATCTAACTCCATATCATATTATACTCTATTATCTCCTCATAAATTCAAGTAAAACCAATTGACTCACATTTAGAGCAAAGCTCAAAATGTGAGGATGTTGATTTTCAACTTGAAAATTAGTTTTGCTAAAAAATGCTAAAAATATTCCTGCCTTATCCTTTTCAGGGGTAAACTGATTATAGATTCCATGATGTGCCTACCAACAACAACTCCATATCTTGCTTTTCTGGAGATAGAAAACATGAAGAAGGAAATAGGCGACTTCAGACGAGCCCTGGGGAATGAATTTTACTTAAAAATGGACCACCAGACTGACTGGAGATATGAAATGAAGGAGCATTGGTGGAGAAATATTCCGGAGGAAGAGAGAAATCATAAAGCCCTGGGGTTAGAGAGGGACTTCTGCAAGCATTTATGGAATTTTTGGAATAACGAGTTCGACCATGCAAGATATGATCAGAGGTTCCCTCCAAAAGTACACTATGAAAGAATGGTCCGGAGAATGAACGGGATTAAGGGCCGATGGATCCGAATGCTCGAACAAGCGCTGGGGGACAAACAATTGGCAGCGTTCAAACCGATCTTGATACCGCCAGGGATCTTAGCAAGCACGAGGAGGCAGTATGTCAGACACATTCCTCCAGTTCAAAAAGTAGCATCAACTGGGGTATTCGCCATGACAGACGCCTTTCCATTCATATACAAGAAAGAATTATGTGACAATGGAACCGTCTGCGGACCTGAAGAGCAGCAATGGCTCACAAAGCAAGCCAAAATGCGCCATACAGAGATGTCATTCAACTTGTGGGCTGCTGTGAAGCCAATTCTGGAATTCGGGATGAAAAATAACTCTCCCATGCTGGATATGCTCATTGAACGCACAAAAGCAACAAGAAAACTGTGAGATGAGTATACCAAAGCATGGGGAACCTGGGAAAAAGACATTCGAATACCAGTGCTGAACGAAGGGATGGAGATACCCCCAGAGAACGAGGAATTTCTCCCAGAATTCCTGCCTAAGAGATTCCCAGTTGTCAAACCCAGAGAAGCCAAGCTGGATGGCATGCCCAACTTTGCATTGATCAGAGCTGAATGCGACTCTATGATCCGGAACAGGCACTGGAAAAAATGGGCAACAGAAAACGCCAAATACGCCTAATGAACGACAATAAGTGTTTGAGCTACCTGAATGTCGAACCGGTCCGGGATCTATCATACTTAAAGGAGAAGGAGGCAGACATCATGGATACATTCTACGCTGACATGAAGAAGAGGTTCTTCGATCTGCTACAAGAAATGGATGAAGAAGGCCTGAGGTACTGCGAAGAAAACAGAGGAGGGCGATTGTGATACGACGTGGCGTTTCAAGGAGTCTTGGGCAGGCATATCAAGTAGAGATGGACAGATCAGCTTTAAGAGATGACCAAGCCCGAATTCATCACAAAATATTTGAAGATTAAAGGACCGGAATTGGGGCTGTGGACAGAGGCTGATGATAGAATGATCGATGAGTATTCAGACCCATCCCTCGCACCACATCAGTCTATCGAATCGGAGCCCCTCCAAACTGAAAGCGAACCGGAGCGGCCAAACAAAAAGAGAAAATTAACAACTTTGGCAGCAAAAGAAAAGACGGGAAGGTCAGCTGAACCCCAAATCAGAATACAAGAGCCAAGGCCTTCCAGCCAGACTAGAATTATCCCTCCAGTACCAAAATTCGATGAGCCTTCAAGGCCGAGGGATAAAGGGAAAAGCCAAGTTGTTGAATTATCAAAGAAGGAACAGAAGCGGCTGGCTCAAGAAAAAGCAGATGCCGAGTTGGCGAAGAAAGCCTAAAAATTAGCGGAATCTGAACTGGCCGAACAACGACGTGTCGCTGAATTCAAAGCATGTAGAATTGAAAGAGAGGCGGGAGAAAGAGGAAGCAGAAGCAGAAATGGCCAAAGAAAAAGAAGAGTGGAGAGAAAAGAGAGAAAAAGAAAGGGCCGAAAGAAATAGAGAATGGAGAGAGATGATGGATAAGAGAGCTGAAGAGAAAGCGAAAGAGGCTGAAATGCAAGAAAATATAAGAAAAGCCAAAGAAGAGGAAGAGAATCGAAAAGCTGCTGAAAAATTGCAAGCTGAGTTGGAGAAAAAGAAAGAGGGGGATGTTGCACAGTAAGTGGCCAATGTTGGGGATGATGACTGTCAAATCACAAAAGAAGTCAACATTGTGCCGATAAAAGTGAAAGATGAACCGGCAGAATGGGCCAAGGACAAGGAGGAACAATTGAAAAAATTAGTAGTTTGGAGGAGCGAGACAGAGGCTAAGATTGACAAAGCTGTGGAAGCAATGAAGCCCACTGAAGAGATTAAGGAAATAGTGCACCAGAGCAATGAATTAATTGAAGATGTACGGAAGAAGGGTGCCGAACTGATAAAAGAATTGGGGCAGGTCACTGAGGAAGCAGCAACTGACACTATAGCTGAAACTCAACCACAGGTTCAACAAGAAAAGATACAAGACCTGGAGGATTCAAGTGACAGTTCAGGGTCACGAATCCAACCGGGGAAGGCACAGGTGGTGAGTGACAGCGACAGTAATAGTGAGCAAAATGCTATGAAGGTCATGGAAGATATCTTCAGGGGAAAATCCATTCAGCAAGTCCTCCGAGATGTTGACAATACAAGGGATAGAGAGGAGGAGAATTTAGAAAAAGAAACAGAAGAATAAAATAAAGGGGGGAAGTGGAGGTACTACTAAAAGAATATCAACATGTTGTTGATCCCTTCTTTCCCGATGTTTTACTCAACTCTGTATTTCATGAAATTCCTTGTAATCTGTATACACAGGGTGAATCTCAAGGAGATGTGCAAGTTGAAATGGAACAACAAATTGAGGAACAACAAGATCAGCAACAGGAGGCCTCTGATTCTGATTGGGAGCAGGCAGGGCCATTATCCGAGGGTACCCAAGAGTCAACAGGATCAATTAGACCTGCTGAATTTTTGATAACCTCCACATCAAAAGGCCGGATGGGGGTAACCACAAAGAAATACCGCAAATACCCCATCAAGGATGATGCAGACAAAGTGAGGAGGTTCAATGGCAATGAGCATAATGCGGGACGCTACATGGCACTTTCTGGAGTGTTCATCCCCGACAAAGGATTCAGTCCAGACATGCTGGATCATCCGATGCTTCGCACCTTGAAAGAAAAGCATGGATGGACTGAATTCCTTACCCACCATGCCGAACCAGGGATAGCAGAGCTAACAAGGGAATTCTACTGCAATCTCAATGTTGCAACCATCCCTACGACGCCAACTTGGCTAGCGTCGTAGGGCAGTTAGCGTCGTACTTGTCCCAGAATGCAAATGTGGTAAAGTGCATGCGGTTTATGTGGTATTTAACAGTTTTCCAGATTATGTGATTCAAAATGCAAGACAAAACAAAGCAGAATAACTGTTTAATGCCAACATAACATAAAAATAAAGGAAATCTAACATGAAAATAAGCATACCAGAACCACACCATCTAGATTAGGGTTTGAAACCACATAATCATGCATTATCTTACCCAAGATAAGAGAAAAACAAAAAGAACTTAACTCTGAATAAAATAAAATGACTAAATGGCCAGAAAACAAAACAAAGTATTAAAAATCCATGGAACATTTTCCATTTCATGATTTGGAACTATTTTTGTGATTAACTTCCCATATATTAAATATGGTTTGATAATACCCATTATTTGGATATTTCGAACCCTAAAAAAGTGTTTAAACTAAAGGAAAACAATGTATGAAACTGGCTACCTAAGCTAATAACATAAAGAAAACACTAATGTACACTAATCATAAGCTAACTACACTCCATTAAAGTAAGTAATACAAAAGAATAAACTAAACTATACTACCTAACTACACCCTTATTTATAGCTGAGAAACCCTAGGCCCATGGGCCCATCAGGTCTTGAATTATGGGCCTCCTGAAGACGTGAAACCATTGTATGACAAGAAACCTCTTCTACGACGTGAACCATGTCTCACGTCGTAAGTCCTCAGCTCGGGATTACAAATTAACCCTAACTGAGCAACCTACGGCGCGGACCTTGTTTATGACGTGAGCCATGCTTACGACGTGAAACTTGGATCATGTTGTAATTCTTCAGTCTTGTGTCTGTTTGTCTGTGCCACTTACGTCGTGGGACTTACGACGCTAGCCACCATGTAAGGACATGAGACATGCTTAGCATCGTACATGGCGAGCGTCGTACATGCTGCAAAATTACTCATTTTTTTGGATTTTTCTATTCTTTTTCCATCTTTTTATTCCTTTTTCTTTTCTTTTCTTTTTCTCATGTTTTTGGATTTTTCTAACACAATATGTAATAAAATTATATGTTTTTTTGTTTTTCAATACCGGCTTATTAATTTTATAAACATGTATTTATCTATCTAATTTAACTGCTTTCTTATTTAAATAATGCCGGAATGCAATCAAAACATCCGTATCAGAGACAGAAATGGATTGAAAATAACAGACAGTTTTGGCCATCATCAGATTCCATCCAACTTGCCTTCTTCTCCGTCGAAATCTTCCTCAAAAAGCTCCCGAACTAAGGTTTTTTTCGAGCTTTGAAGGTGGGAAGTGATATGGGGTGTTTGAAAAGTATCTAGGAGCTAGATTTGAGGTATTTATAACCCCTAACAACTCTCACACGTCCAGGGATCAGTTTAGAAGTCTTGGAGCGCAAGAGGTGGAGCAAACGGCAAAAATCTGGAGTCTGATGGCCAAATCCCGTCCAGGCCGCCGCTGCTGTCTGAAGCGGCACGGTTTTCCTTCTTTTTGGGCCTTTCTCCACGTATTTTTCTTGGGCTAATTTATCGGGTTATTCTCGGACTATAAACTTCTATTTTAAATTCATTCCGAACTCGAATCGAATTTCGTATTCGAAATCTTGAATTCGTCGACTTTTGGTTCCCGAACAATAATTTATTTAATTAAATTATTTCCGACTTCACGGGCTGTTGGAATTTAATTTCTTTTTTTGATATTTGAATATAATTCCATTTCTTTTTATTAAAATCGTAGGTATTACACATTCGCTGGCATACCCGGAATCCATGCTCCATTTCGCGATTCCAGGCCTTCTCTTCAGATTGCAGCTGCACCCAAATGGAGGAAAAGGGGATACCCAAAATGAACGAGGGAGAAGGAATATGAGGATATTGTGCTAGTGTTGGGAAATTCCGGGTCTTTTTGTAGGGGTTCACTCCAATAGTGCTGAGGTGGAAAAAGTCAAATGCCAATTCGGCTGTTTGACCCCGTTTCTCACTAATTCAGTCGCCACATCAGCAAAAATCACAACTAAGATGTGTGTGGGATGGGTTCAGCGAGGATTAAGATAGTCGTTATTGGATGAATTAGTCTAATTCAATATTTGTGGGTTGTTTTGGGAAATTAAGAAACATATGGGATGAAATGGGTTTTTTTCCCTTTTAACATATATACAAATATCATAGCTGGAAATATAAAATCAAACCATTTTGAGTATTAGCCATCATATTCTGAGTTCCATTAATTCTATTGGATTTCAGCTTTGATAAGTTGATTTTGTCCTTCAAATCTGCATATAAACATATAGGATAAAATAATACTTACTGCTGCAATTTGAAAAAATCACCTAATAGTTTTGACTGCTATTGTTCTCTGTTTGTGAGTTCGAGAGATGAAGATGCAAAACTATGAAGAATATCATACATTTGAGTAGGGAACTACACAAATAAAAAAAAAAAGGTAACTATCGTCTAAGATAACTATCATACTACATTATTTACTTAAATACTAGCCAATGTCTTGTTGGTGTATAGAAATTGGTCAACTATGATAAAAAGGCATACTTTAGGTAAGTTCCCCGTATTGTTTCTGACTTTTTAATTTAACAATTTTCATGTCCTTTTCATATATGTTTCCAACAAAATCTTGCATCTAAATTGCATAATGAACACACTTATTTGACTTTTCTTTTTCTTTCCTTTTACATCACCAGTTCTCAATTTCTAAGTCCAATATTGCTGTTTATTGTTTATAAATCAGTTCTATAAATTATTAAAAGTATATAATATTTTTTATTATAACTTAAGTTTTTTATTATATTATAAATTAATCGGATTTATATTACTATTTTTTATCAAAATTATTCTTTTTTACTTAAAACTCACACATAAGTGATTGATAATTGTGAAAGTTGTGCGGGAATATCACTGAAATATATCAATAGTAAACTTTTCATTGATGATACATAATTATCACCATTATTTAAATCTCATTGTCTCATAATAGTACACAATAGTTGACATTTCTTATTAGATGCACGTCACTACAAATATATCCACAAGAAGGCGATAAAATGATTTGTTGTCTTGTTCATCAATTTCGCACGAGTGACTAAATTATGCAGGCAATAAAGCTTTAGATAAAATAATTTATCGTCTTGTTCATCACCTTGCGCACGAGCGACTAAATCATGTTGGCAAAAAAGCTTTAGGCGACACAATTCATCTTTGTTTCATCACCTTTCCGGAAAATTCTTATTGTGCGGTTATAATAATTCTAATTGTAGTGAAGATTTAATATACCGGAGAATAGCTTCAAATTAACGAAACAAGCTATCAATAATGTATATACAATTCTTTCTAGGTAACTATGGTATAAAAACTTTAAAGCTAAGCATGTATTCCTGAAGCAATTCTAGTATGGATCACCTCTGTGTGCATGAGTGAGGACAAAGTGTATTAGAAAGAGCTCATATTAGTTTATAGGATCAACCTTCATTACAAACAGACAATATAGAGAGTAATAGTCTGTCTTTTCATTGTTGTAACATTCCCATTTTCCACCCCCAGCTTTGCAGCGGAAGTTAACAACGTGAACCCAGAGTTGTTATTGTCACGCCTCTCGATTAAGCTCGCACTGCATTGGTTAACATCATTGAAAAGCGTCAAGTCTAATTTGAAATTAAGTCTAAATATACTTTAAAGTAACTTACTTATAAAAATACTAGCAATTTTAGCTATGCACAGGGTATTTAGGACGTACAACTGCCCATGGAGCAAAAAGAAATAATTGTAGGTGAGCGCACATGATTTCCTTATATGATACCTATTATGTTCAAAGAACTTTAGTTATACATACAACCAATATTCTATTTGAATGTTTAATCAACACAATTCTCATTTTCCAAAGTTAGTCATTCTTCAGTCTGTCTTGGCTCCAAATTCATGTCCGAACTAACGAATACAAATCCGTAAGGGGGAAAAAAAAGAAAAAATAAAAAATAATCGCCAAACGCAACCGATGACAGTTAAAATATTACCAATAAAAAGTAACAAATCTATACATCACTTTCAAGTTTCAAGAATTACCAGTCCAACTATACAAAATGAAGGATGTTCACGATCTCTTGGGTCATTGTGCCTTTGATAGTGAGGGTAGCTCCATAGATTACCACCACAATGTTTGTCAATGTTCAAGCGGCATTTGGTGTAATACCCGAAATTTCATTTGCATCCAAAGGAACAAAATTAAATTTCTTAATCCGAACAAGGTCGAAATATTTTCGAGAAGACAAAAATAATTTATTTCAATAAATTATTGCTCGGAAATGATATGCCGAGAAAAATTCAAAAATTTGAATCCAAATGTTGGACGATTCAAAATGGAATAAAAGAGGGAAAGGAAGCCCGAAGATATTCCATGGATTAAGCTCAAAAGAAATGGAATTAAATTCAAGAACAAAAAGAATTTTAATTC